>JBBPBX010004980.1:0-34744 GCA_038048925.1 Garcialebias charrua
TTTAAAGCTGCTATATGTAACTTTTCTAACAATATATTTTTAACATATTTCTTCACTCTGTCACTAGATTGATGTTAGAGAGGTAATCTCTGAAAAAAACAAAAAAAAATATTGTCCCCTTGCTTCTCCAGGTGGTAAATAAGCATTTCTAAAAAGAAAAAGTGACCCGCCATTTTCCAGCCAATAAAAACAAAGTTTGTAACCAGCCAATAAAAACCGAGCTTGAATTTGAATCAGCCAATAAAAACAGAGCTTGAATTTAAATTTCAACAGACCACAAGGGGGCAGAGCCATATATGGCTCTGAGGGGGAGGGATCAGAATGCTTTGCTTGTTGAAATTTTTTCTAAGTGCTTCAGTTCTACAGAAACTGCAGACTGAACCTTTAAAACTGGACAATGTCATAACAAGACAACCCTAACTATAGGATTTATGAAAAAGTAAAGTGTTAATCCCAGTCTTCAAACTGGACAATGTGTCAGCCTCATGGACAGAAACTGGAAGTTGGTTCCACAAGAGAGGAGCCTGAGAACTGAAAGATCTTCCTCCCTTCTGCTGCTGGAAACTCTAGGAACCACAAGTAAACCTGCAGTCTGAGAGAGAAGTGCTCTGTTAGCAAAATATGGAACAATAAGATCTGTAATGTAAGATGGAGCTAGGTTGTTGAGGACTTTGTAGGTTAAGGGCGAGGCAGAGCTCCGCGCTGGAGCGAGCGCCGCGCCACGCCGTGTCAGCGCCGTGTCAGCGCCGTGCGAGCGCCGCTGCACAAGCCTTTGAGCGCTCGCGCGAACGCGCCAAGCTCAAATTTTACGACCGCTCACGCGCGCGCGTTGTCTCACAATAAACTGCCCGGTGGCGGACTGTTTTGTATGAGACACAAATGTATTAAATATCCCTTCTTCATCGCTGATCGGACTTTTCTTTTGTTTTTTTGCCAAAAGTCAAGTGATCGCTTGAAGCGGTCACCATTCACTTCCTCCTCCGATGAGGAGGAATGAATGAACTTGTCACAAGTGAACTAAACTCATGTCCAACGTGGATACGCCAGCTTCTAAATATTTCCTGGTGGGCTGTGGGCTGCAGGAGCAGCGTTCCCTGTTTTTATTTTATTTATTTTAACTTTTTATTAACATATAAACACAGAAAAACGCTGCGCAGCCTGTGGCTTTTCTCACCACTCACAGACCTGTCAATCATTTCAGTAGGCGTGTCAGCAAATGACCAATCAGCGACCTCAGTTTGTCCTGTAGGTAAACGCTCCCGAGCAGCTGCTCCAGCGGAGCTCTGCTGTGAACCGGCTGCGCGCAGCACGCGCGCGTCGAGCGGCGCTGGCAACAGCGCGGAGGTCTGCCTCGCCCTTCAGAAGTAGGATTTTTAATTCAGTTCTGGACTTGACAAAATTTAAAATAGTCCAAAAGCCTCACGGCCTTAAAGAGTAAATTAGATATTTGTATTCCAGGCTGAGCTGTAAAACACTGAATGATGAAAGTTTCTTCGGGGGTTAGCACAGCGACCAAACTCTCACAAAAGATTTACGTTGGACGCCCTTCCTGACGCAACCTGGACTTGAACCTGCAACCTCAGGATTACAAGACCACAACACTGACCACCGAGCCACTGCAGCCTCCAAAAGACTGAATAATGTAACGTAGAAAAATGTTTGATAATTATTTACGCAGTTGAATAATGTGGTTGATTTTCCTCTAAAAACAAAAACAGTTAAATGTTTAAAGAAGTTTCAACAAATGTTACTAAACTAGTTTATTACAAATATTCATTATTTCATCTATAACTCATTCATTTTTAAAATAGGCCTGATTTAAAATGGCCGCCACAGCCACACAGATGACTCCAACTCCATCAGTTTCATAAACATTGAGCTGAAACTTGGCGTGGTAGTGGCTGAGAGTCCTAACTCATGACGGTCTCATTTTCTTCAACTCACCATCAGGTGACCTCAGGTGAGCATCAGGTCACCATCACATGACCATCAGGTGACCTCAGGTGAGCATCAGGTCACCATCACGTGACCATCAGGTGACCTCGGGTGACCATTAGGTGGCCTCAGGTAACTTCAGGTGACCTCAGGTGGCAGGTGATACGCATTCCTTCAAGGCTTTTTTTACGTTCTTTGTTCAGGTTCCGCAGCCTGACGACGGCGTTCTTCAGGGACGCCATGGGTTTCCTGCTGATGTTTGACCTCACCAGCCAGCAGAGCTTCCTGAACGTCAGAAACTGGATGAGTATGTCGTCCATGACTTCTGATCTGGTCCAAACACCCTGTTGTGCTCCAACACAATAATGATGTTGTCATCACGTTTGTTTATTCATTTCCAGGCCAACTGCAGGCCAACGCGTACTGCGAGAACCCAGACATCGTTCTGGTCGGGAACAAGGTGGACCTGGCGGACCAGCGGGAGGTCCAGGAGAAACAGGCCAAGGAACTCGCTGACAAATATGGGCAAGTTTTGATTTTATGTTCAGTGTTTTAAAAAATATCAAAGTAGACCTTCATGTATAGTTCAGATCTTTAGAAGTGAAGTTCTGGGAAAAGGTCAAGACGTTTTTTGGTAGGTAGACAGAAATGCAGCCTAAAATTAAGCTACTAAAACTGAAGGTATCTTTAAAAATGTGGTGTCAGAAGAGTTGCTCCCTGCTTCATCTGTGCTGAAAGTGAAACTTAAGTGAACAGCCATGACTTTAATAATTGCATGATAAATGAAAATTATCAACCTTATTTTCATTTATTGGCTTTATCGTTTTCTTCATGTCTACTGAAGACACTGGATGATAACAGGTTAAACTCTGGGGTTCTTCACTGACCCCTCCCTTTCTCTTTTCGCTTTAAAATCCATTTTAACCATCCAAAATCACGTTTTTCAATGAGTAAAAGCAGCTAAACTGAGGAGCCAAGCTACGAGCTAAGCTAACAGGCCGAACTCTGGGAAAAACCTCCGTCTTGTCAAAGTTCCAAAATTCACAGTTGAAACTCGTGCATTCGTGTAAAAAGTTGTTTTTCTCTGCAAAAAGAAGCTGAGAACTTGTTTACTGTTTTTTTATTAAAAGCTTTGTGTGAAAATGCTAAAGAGCTCGGACCACACCGAGCGTCCGACATTTTGAGAACCGTTAGAAAAAGAAACGAAACACAGCCCATGTCACATCAAGGGGCCTCCCTCCCTTTTTTTCTTAGAGACCCGCTGCTCGCTCCCTCACTATCCATCCTTCAGTTCAAACAGTCTTATACTGCCATCCAGTGGTCAAAAAAAGATACTACACACAAAACAAAATTTACCAACATTACATCTTAGATTTGACAATAATTACTAATTATTGTCAAATTTCAAACAATGTTATTGTTTATCGCAATATTTTCTGAGACAATTAATCGCCCAGCAAAATTTATCGTGACAGGCCTACTCATTACTAAAAATGGAAGGGGAGTTTTTGTACTGAGTTGGCAGATAAAATCCATTATTGTGTCGATTTTACAGGAAGTGTGATTTTCGTGTGTTCTGTACAGAGTACACGTTTGAGTCAGTCTGATCTGAGAACATTCCTGTTTGTGTGTTAAAAATTAGAAAAACAGATATGACACATGAAAAGGGTTCACGAGGCTGGTCTAGGTTATGGGTCATTTTTAATTTTATTTTATAAACCCCGATATTGCTGTCATGTTGAAGTCGAGCCTTCTATTTTTGATTTAATGTTAACCTGTTGAATGAAGAAGCCACTTCATTTGGCGCCCTACGTGGGGCCATGTTTTTATATGACCTTGTTTTAATGTCTCTCACAGGATCCCGTACTTTGAGACCAGCGCAGCCACTGGAGCCGAGGTGGACAAGGCCGTGATAACGCTGCTGGACCTGGTCATGAAGAGGATGGAGCAGTGCGTTGACAAACCGCCCGCAGAGTCAGCCAATGGGAATGGAGCTACAAAGCTGGGGGAGACACAGCCCAACGAGAAGAAATGTGCATGTTGAGTAAAAGCAGGAGGGACGTCTCTGTCCTCCGTCTGTCTTTTAGTTCTGTCTGTTTGGGTTGCATGTATCTGCTCTCCACTCCCTTACAAAACATGAGCCATTTTCTCTCTCCTCTTTCACTTCTTCCTGTCTGCCTCTCTGATGGAGGAACAACTCTGCCTCCCTCTAGTGGACATTGCAGGCACAGCAGCCTGCCGCCTTCAGGAGGGGACGGCATCCTCGCTGTCAGACACATAACGTGCCTCGTTAAAAACATGCAGCCTGGAAATTAAACTCTGCACGCTCTTTGGTTCTCCATTTTCTATTCGTAATTCCCTGCATTCAAACTTTAATTCAAGCTTTTTGTTTCTTCACATCAGGGAAAAAGTTCTGAGAGTTTAATATCGGGCTGCGTGTCTGAGTAAATTCAGTCGTAAAGCGTCCTCCAGGATCACGCCAACGATTATCGGGACCAACGTTTTATTTTCTTTGGTCCTCTGCACCTTGAGCTGGACCTGTATTAGCCTCATGTTGTTGTTTTGTCACTTATAAGTAAAGTTTTGTTGATGTTTGCTGAACATGTGCCAAATGTTTTTCTATCCTGGTTGTGGCGTCTCGCACCGCAGCTGTTTTTAAAAAGTTAACGGACGTCGGAGTCCGTTTTGCAACTCGTTACAGTTTGTGGCTCGCTTTACTCGCTAACTTACGTAAGGATCTGTAACATCAGTTTGAACCACCGAAAACCATCAACATTTACATTTTAACGAGTATTTAAAATAAGACAGTTCAGACCTTTATAAATGTGTAAGGTTATAAACTTTATTGCTAGACAGCACTTGTTGTTGAAACTTCTGGAAACGACTTCAGTTTAAGAACGTCATTAAATTCTGACCGGACCAAGAAGCTAACGGCTAATCGGAGCGAGGCCAGGAGCGAAGTGAACTTCCATCTCTAACATTTCTTAACTGCTCATGCAAACATTATTTATGAACATTTGCATCTAAAGTATAAATGTTTTTAAAACATGACAGAAGTGCCACCGCTAGCTGCTGCTATTTACACTTTCAAAGAATCACAGTATTCTACGTAACTCATAGTTGACTGGTGTCAAAGTTCATGAAACCTTTTGTGTGAACCACTACAAGTTTTTAATTTGGATTTATTTTTAAAGTGGACTCATATCTTTTGTTTTGGACAAGCCTTAGCTCTCCAAACAGATGTTTCTCTAAGTAGAAGTCACAGATTATCCAAAATGCAACTGAACGTGTAGCTATCCAATTGGAAAAATTTTTAAACTTTCATAAAAACTGACTGCCATAATGACTTTATTAAAATTTACCGTAATTTCCAGACTATTGAGCGCACCCGAATATAAGTCATGCCCACTGAATAATAAAAAAATATAATAATAATAATTCCCTGATGCATGCTCAATAATCCTGGTAGAAAAATCTAAGAAAGCTAAGTCTGGTCCTCTGGGATGTCCAGAGGACCAGACTTAGCTTTCTTAGATAAATAATAATAATTTTGTTTCGTTTATAAACCACAGTTGTCCACATTGTAACATGGCATTCTTCACAAAACGATTTTTTAAAATTGTAATTAAATATGTACCAGTAACATACACATATACATATGGCAAATGTTTTTTTCCCCTGAATCTGTTTCATTGGTTCGACTGTGACCTGTACGGTCATTTTATTGGTCAGACTTTTTGTTTAACCTTTATTTATACAGGTAGTATCATTGAGTAAGTAGGACCCATCCCCCAAGGTAGATGTGTGTTGGGCGGCTATGTGAGCGCCCGGGTGTGACGAGGCTAAATGTTGTGTCGGCATGAAGCTTGTTAGTCCGTCAAACAATAAATAAAAAAATCCATGAATTAGCTGCAGGGTAGAAAGCGTTTGAGCAAAGCTGCTAGCTAGATGCTACATTAGCTGATCAATATTGAAATATTTTACCTGCTGTTCAAATAAACCTTAAAGGTTCAGTATGCAGTTTCTGTAGAACTGCAGCACTTAGAAATATTTTCAACAGGCAAAGCATTCTGATCCCTCCCCCTCAGAGCCATATGTGGCTCTGCCCCCTTGTGGTCTGTTGAATTTCAAATTCAAGCTCTGTTTTTATTGGCTGATTCAAATTCAAGCTCTGTTTTTATTGGCTGGTTACAAACTCTGTTTTTATTGGCTGGAAAATGGCGGGTCACCTTTTCTTTTTAGAAATGCTTATTTACCACCTGGAGAAGCAAGGGGACAATATTTTTTTTAATTTTTTTTCAGAGATTACCTGGCTAACATCAGTCTGTCAGGAGGTAGTGACAGAGTGAAGAAATATGTTCATAAAAAAAGCTACATACTGAAGCTTTAAGTTAACTTTTACCATGTTAGTCTTGTCCAACTCCGTAAAAGTTCCCTTTTTATTTTATTTTTTATGCAGATATAGCTAATGTAGCGTCAGCAGCTGCAAAAATACAATGTCTGGAAAGATTCGACCTTCAATTGAAATAATGGTAATATTTTATCTTGTATAATAGTCTAGCAAAAGAAAGTGCTTAAAGACCGTGTAAAGTGAAATTAAATGTGTGTTTTTAGTTTGTCACATGGCATAAATATGTGTTATTAATCACCCATATAAATCTGACTGATTAAAAACATTGTTTTCCTTATAAAATTAAGTCTCAAAAATCATGAAAAAACATAATTTTCCCTTGGTCTGAAACTGTGGGGGCGTGTCAGCGCGTGGGCGTGGTTTCAGCGCAGTACTGCGGCCTGCAGCTGAGCTGTGTGTGGAGAGGCAGACAGCAGAGCCAGTAAACCTGCTCTGTTTTTATCTGAGTTCTGTCTGTAACAGCAGCTACTTTTTCCAAGAGTTACGCTGTTTTTGTAAATAGTTTTCTTGTGTGTTTTTAATCTGGAATGAATAAAAAAAATAAAAAGTTGTACCATGCGGGAATTGAACCCATAAGGTTTGGGACGGAAGGCAAACGCTTTATCCATTGACCTATCCAGGCATTACAGATACTCGGTATAAAACCACGCGGTATAAAAACACGTTATGATTTGTACGGGTGCCCTGACCATTGCGACATCCAGGGAAGATGCACGAACGAGGCATAATTGATTAGCTAGCTAACAATGAACAAAATATCTATGCTATTGCTATCTGATGCTATCTGCGATTCGCGAGTGAACGGCTCCACCGAGGCGAATTTATACGGCTGGAGCTGCAGGGGGTGGGGCTATACTAATGAGGACCGCGTGACGAAACGCGGTCACGTTTAAAACACGCCTAAAAAATCCTGAAACAGAAAAATGTTTATACACAGTTTGCTCTATAACTCCAAAATTAATTGAGCTACAATTTTGAGACTTTTTACTCATTTACAAGATTACAATTATGACATTTATAATGTTTATTGAAGAAAATATTGAAATTCACTTTACACGGTCTTTAAATATTTTATAAAGACTAATTGGTAAATTTTAGCATTGTTGCTGAGCAGCAGTTTGTTTTAAGGCTGCTAGCAGGATGCTAACATGGGGTAGCTGTAGTTAGCATGCGATGCTAACAAACCAGCAGCTTTGTGTTCGTTTATTTATAGTTTTCAAATCACAATAAATCTTCAGTTTTCTCTGGCATTAGGTCGTCTGCCATTTTTATTCCATAGCATTAGCATGCTAAGCTAACACAGCCTAGCCTTTGTTGTGTTAATTACAAGACTAAACCTGTAATTCGTTAGAACGGGCCGTGTTTGGTACCTCGTGCTTAAAGTAAAGTTTCTGCGCTTAAAATGCAGACGTGTGTAAATGAGCTTAAAGTTATCGAGCGACGTTAAACTTCTCAACCCTTTAAAATCTGAACTTTGACCCAAGTCTGCCCAGTTTGTGGTCGTTGGATTAACTGGAGATGGTCTGGACCCAGAACGATTCTTCGTTGTGTAATCTGGTCTGTTCATAAACTCTGTCAGTTTGTCGTCTCGGGCAGTGCGGGGGCAAATCCTCTGTTGGATTGGACTCATGATTCTACCACCCCCGTGCTTCACTGTCAGGTTTCCTGAGACATCTGACGCCCGACAGCCAAAAGATTTGGCTTTTCACGAGTCACGAGTTTAGTTTCAAACGATTCGTCTTCAAGAACCGTTTGTCGAATTCACTGAATTGAATCCAAGTGATCCACTTTGAAAAAACAGGAAATCTGTTCACGTGTTTCTGCGTTTACATAAACAACCAAGGCCTTTTAATTCTGACAATCCTCCTCGGAGATTTGTAGATGAAGTTTCATTGTTCATCTCTTGAAACCTGCAACAGTTTGTGGAATGTTCGTTTCTACATTTCTTGATATTTTAGCTCTGAACTCGGCAGTCGTCTTGTTCTTGATCCGTCTGATCTCTGTCAACATTGTGAGCTGTTGGATGTTGAAATTCAAACGTGGATTACCAAACCAAGAATTCTGGTGGTGGTTCTGCGCCAGACGTATCGGACCTCTCAGCGTTTATTTTGGGAAACCTTTGTGTGAACTCTTCCTGATGCCTGCAGTTTGTACGTGTTCGCTCGTTTTTCTCCGTTTCTATCGACGCCTGTTTGCTGCGCTGTAAGAGCATGTTTGAAACAAGAATGAAACGTGATGCGTTCAATGTATTGAAACAAGAATGAAACGTGATGCGTTCAATGTATCGAAACAAGAATGAAACGTGATGCGTTCAATGTATCTGATGCCACAGCTGCAAATAAACCTGTTGGTTTTAGCCTCGTGTGGTTCTTGTCTTCAGAAGATCCAACAAGACGCAGATGTTTGACAGCTTGTCACACTGTGGTCGTATTGAACGCCTCATGCCACATCGTCCGTCCGTTATCTTCATCTTGTGCTTGCACCTCCAGTGACCAGTGCACAACATCTTTGATCTTTTAGCTTGGTGTTCGTTTAGTTTATATCTTCTTTACGGTTTCTTTTTACACTTTATATTTTTCCTATTGTTGGATGTAACTGGGACCCTGTGTGCACTGTTTAGTTCCACCTCATGTACCACGTGTGACGTGAATGACAATGAAGAACCTTGACCCTTGTCTCAGGGCAGCATTCTTACTCTTCAGCTCTCGGCAGGGCAGGTCGCATCTCCTTTCGCTCCTAACCTCGCTGGTTTCCCCCTCCCTGCTTCTGCATTTGTCTCGTCTATAACTCTTCAGCGCTCGCTCGAACCAATTTGGGATGGATTTATGTGCGTGGACTGCTTTCTGGGCCATTTCATCTATCGATACTATCGATAACATAAATTTCCACGAAGCGTTCTGGCCGGGGAGAGCCAGAGCGCCCTTTCGACACGCATGCGGTGAGCTACATTATGGACTCGATGAGCAGGCTAATGTAACTGTCCGCTCACTCTGTCGGGGACGTGGAACCTCTGTGATTTATTGGGATACCGGTGGCTCCTGCCACTGAAGGCTGAGGGACCGCCGCGATCGGCGAGCTGGCGAGACTTCCTGCTCAGCAAAAATGCTTTGAACCAGGCTATGAATGACCTTCCCAGCTGTTGTGCGAGCTGAATCACACGGTGGTGAGTGGCGGCTGCCGCGGACCGTGGTGTGTGGGACTCGTTTTTACAGCCGCTCGGATTCAAACAGGGCACATACGGAAGGATCTTTTTAGCTCGGAACCTGACTCGATTCGGCGATTTGGACCCAGAAGCTGCACCTGGACTAAAAGACTGCAGTAAAAAGAACACTGTGGTCTGACTGAAAAATAAGCAACAAATCTAATCTGGTCTCTGGCCTTGAATGCTGCCTACAAATCTTCTCCTGAGCTGGGAGCTGAAGGGCCCGCTGCCCTCCCAACCACCCTCCCCCAAGAGGTTTCTGTGTGTGTGTTCTCGGTTGGAGCCGAGCTCTGAGACCAGCGAACTGCTCTTATCTGAACAGAAACACACAGACTGTTCCTCCCGCCTGTCGTCAAAACTGCAACTATGTCTCGTGTGATGTGCTTAATGCTGTTAGAGTTTTTGGGACTTTATCATGGAGTGTCCTCAGGCAATCTTTGATAGACTCTCTTTTTGAATAACACAAATGATACCTATTGTGTCTTTCCTTTTTCCATATCTGATTGTGGTGGCGCGGTTTTATACTGCTGCGACTTCGTGCGCTCGTCCCTATCCTATGATGAATGTGCGTAATCATTAACGTTGTCTTTGTGCCCCGGTGCAATGTCAAGGTCAATAAAGATATATTCTATTCTATTCTATTCATCTTGAGCAGGCAGGTCCAGACATCTCTCTCCAGCTCTTCTGGGAGGACTCCAAGATGTCCCCAGAGAGACATCGTCTCTCCAGCGTGTCCTGGGCCTCCTCCCAGTTGGACATGCCCAAAGCACCTCCTTCCTGATGGAGGCGTCCAGGGAGCATCCAATATCAGATGCCTGAACCACCTCAACTGTCTCCTCTGGATGTGGAGGAGCAGTGGTTCTCCTCTGGATGTGGAGGAGCAGTGGTTCTCCTCTGGATGTGGAGGAGCAGTGTTTCTCCTCTGAGTCTCTCCTGATAACTGAACTTCTGTCTCTGAAGGAGAGTCCAGCTGCAGAGGAAACTCATTTCAACTCCTGGATCCACGACCTCATTCTTTCAATCTCTACCAGAGTTCATGACCAGAGGTGAGGGGAGGAATGGAGACCGATCAGTAAACAGAGAACTTTGTCTTACAGATCAGCTCTCTCTTCACCACAATGGACCAGAACTGAGTCCACAATACTGCAGACACTGCACCAATCTGTCTCACGCTCCATTCTTCTCTCACTCCTGAACAAAACCTTGAGATACTTGAACTCCTCCACTTGAGGCAGAACTTCACCTTCGACCTGAAGAGAACAGTCCACTCTTTGTCTGAAGACCATGGTCTCAGATTTGGACGTGCTGATCCTCATCTCGTCTGAACGGCTCCAGTGAGAGATGAAGATCACGGCACAGTGACACCAACAGGACCACATCATCTGCAAAGAGCAGAGATGAATCCTGAGACGACAGAAATGAAAGCTCTCCGCCTCCTGGCTGCACCGAGACGTTTCTGTCCATAAAAATTATGAAAGGAGTCGGTGACAACAGACAGACCAGAGTCCGACTCCCACCCTGAAGGGTCCGACGGCGCAACAAGGCCCCCGATGCCATACTCACTCCACAGTGAACCTTGAAGAACACGGTCCAAAGCCTTCTCCAAATCCACAAAACACGTGTCGACTGGATGGGCAAACTTTCATGACCCCTAGAGGATCCTAGTGAGGGTAAAGAGCGGATACATTGTTCCTCCTGGATCTGAGGTTCGACCAAGGATTGGATTCTTCTCCGTACATAAGTCTCCCGCTGCTGTACGGTTCTTTTTTTCGCGAACTTGCTCTCTCATTTTATTTTATTTTTTAAAGAACTGAACATAATTTTGTTTTTAAGTGCAGCCATTTTTGTAGTTTTCTTTTATTAAGCCTTTACTGTTTTGCCAGTCTTAAGAACTACGTTACCCAGAAGCCAATTCAACCGCTGCTTTCTGCAAATGGAGGGAAAGTTTTGCAGCGAAGTCAGAAGTTCTGTCAGGATCATGTCACAGGACAACAGTCCAGAAGATCAACTCAACCTTCAGCTGATCCAGAATCAGTGTGGCCTGGACCCTGCAGACAGGGTGCTGGTCCAAATCCTGAGCGGCAGCACGTGCACATCAAGCTGGATGGAGCGGTGGGCTTCAGTCATACTGGGACTTTTTTCATCTATCGGGTCCAACCGGAACCGAGCTGCTCCTGTACGTCAGAGCCTGGTAAGTAAAATGTTGTAACTTTAAGAGTTTAGATTCATGTCTGCAGAAACTAACCAAGTCGGAATAAAACCGAGTTGGACCGGAACCAGATCTGTTGCTGTTCTGCAGCTAGTAAGTAAAATTTAGTCACAAAATGACGGAGGTTCAAGAATTTAGAACATTCCAAGAGTGTGGGAAGAGTTTTTAAGTCTTAAAATAAAGTTGGACTGTAGCCAGCGTGGACAGACTGACAGGGAGGTGGATGAGCTCCTGCAACTGGACCACACCACCCGGTCTGACCCGATGTCCACGTGATGCCACGTCGTGTCTGACCCGATGTCCACGTGATGCCACGTCGTGTCTGACCCGATGTCCACGTGATGCCACGTCGTGTCTGACCCGATGTCCACGTGATGCAAGTGTAGTGGGCATGACCGTGTCCACTTTGATACACCTGTGTATTTTTGAACTGTTCCAGAGATGACCTTTACTGACCTCTCAGTAAAGCAAGACATTTACTACAAATTATTCCATTAGTTCTAATCTGAGAACATAGTCACCAAAAGAGACTATTTCTATCTTTGATTTTATTCTAATGTAATCAAAAGAATAACTTTTGTCATTTTCATGATGTGTGCTTTTAAGCTGTGTTATTCTGTAAGAGTTAAACTGTGTTCACTGCTGTGTGAAAGTTGAAGACTCGGGTCAGAGAGACCCGGCCGTTTTGTTTAGAAAGTCAGAAGACAGTTAATCTGTTGTTTTTCATGAGATGGGCTCCAGCTTACTCTGTCTTTTTCCTAAACATTTCTCTCTGCTGCTGGCTGTAACCTTGGGTCGTGATAACACAAGTGAACTGCTCGACTGGTCCATGGACCAATGAAAAAGACACAAGTCTCACTCCTCTCATGATCTTCTTTTAAGTTCTAAGTTTTGCTGAAACGCTTCAGAGTTTGCTGGGAACTTCAAAGAGATGTGAACCTTTCCCAAAGAGCTGGGTGAACTCATGTCACACGCTAAGGACTCGTCATCCAGCTGGGGACTGATAACATGCTGTTATGAGTCCACTTCTAACGAGCGTAAGCTCAAAACTTTGTTTATTCCTTCCTGGAATAAGTTTATCTTGAAGTCAGAGGCCTGGAGCTGACGCATTTTCTGATGGTCGATGCGGAACCCAGGAGACGTTGAAAACGTAAACTAGAACCAGTTTGGACGTGCTGGGCCTGAAGGACTCTGTGCATCTGAAAGGCTGGTGTCATTTCTTTATCAGACTCGTCGTCCAAGGTAAAGAGCTGTTTACAAACGTACCTGGATTTTAGCAGAAGTCGGATGAGAAGTGTCACTTTTGGTAACATGCTCAAGACAATTTCCTTTAAACCATCTCTCCATCTTCCTCCTATCTCCTTTCCCTCAATTCTAAGCTGGAAACTATTTAAGCTAAAGAGCCCTCAGACTAAATATGTTTAACATCCAGTATTGAAGTCTGTTGTGTTAAATTTAACTGTGCTGACGTGTTAAATTGAAAGAAAGTGAAATCATGTCAATCAAGTGTAATGGTGTTAATTTAGTTGATTTATTTTAAATAAATGGTAGTGTCTTTGACATATCAACTAAGTTAACGTCTCTGTCACTTAATGGCTTTATTTATTTATCCATCATAAAGATCACAGAAATATTGGGTAAACTGAAAAAGAAAGAATCCGTGAAATTACTATTCAATCTGAATAAGTAAATTAATTAAGGATAAAGAGGTCAGCTTAATACTGACCCCGGTTAAAATCCTTTACATCTGGGTAGCACTATATGTGTTTAAAGACACAATATAGGGTCTCCCTCATGTTTGCTTCACCAGGTCGTGTCTGACCCGATGTCCACGTGATGCCACGTCGTGTCTGACCCGATGTTCACGTGACGCCACGTCGTGTCTGACCCGATGTCCACGTGACGCCACGTCGTGTCTGACCCGATGTCCACGTGACGCCACGTCGTGTCTGACTCGATGTCCACGTGACGCCACGTCGTGTCTGACCCGATGTCCACGTGACGCCACGTCGTGTCTGACCCGATGTCCACGTGACGCCACGTCGTGTCTGACTCGATGTCCACGTGACGCCACGTCGTGTCTGACCCGATGTCCACGTGACGCCACGTCGTGTCTGACCCGATGTCCACGTGACGCCACGTCGTGTCTGACCCGATGTCCACGTGACGCCACGTCGTGTCTGACCCGATGTCCACGTGACGCCACGTCGTGTCTGACTCGATGTCCACGTGACGCCACGTCGTGTCTGACCCGATGTCCACGTGACGCCACGTCGTGTCTGACCCGATGTCCACGTGACGCCACGTCGTGTCTGACCCGATGTCCACGTGACGCCACGTCGTGTCTGACCCGATGTCCACGTGACGCCACGTCGTGTCTGACCCGATGTCCACGTGACGCCACGTCGTGTCTGACCCGATGTCCACGTGACGCCACGTCGTGTCTGACCCGATGTCCACGTGACGCCACGTCGTGTCTGACCCGATGTCCACGTGACGCCACGTCGTGTCTGACCCGATGTCCACGTGACGCCACGTCGTGTCTGACCCGATGTCCACGTGACGCCACGTCGTGTCTGACCCGATGTCCACGTGACGCCACGTCGTGTCTGACCCGATGTCCACGTGACGCCACGTCGTGTCTGACCCGATGTCCACGTGACGCCACGTCGTGTCTGACCCGATGTCCACGTGACGCCACGTCGTGTCTGACCCGATGTCCACGTGACGCCGCGTCGTGTCTGACCCGATGTCCACGTGACGCCACGTCGTGTCTGACCCGATGTCCACGTGACGCCGCGTCGTGTCTGACCCGATGTCCACGTGACGCCACGTCGTGTCTGACCCGATGTCCACGTGACGCCACGTCGTGTCTGACCCGATGTCCACGTGACGCCACGTCGTGTCTGACCCGATGTCCACGTGACGCCACGTCGTGTCTGACCCGATGTCCACGTGACGCCACGTCGTGTCTGACCCGATGTCCACGTGACGCCACGTCGTGTCTGACCCGATGTCCACGTGACGCCACGTCGTGTCTGACCCGATGTCCACGTGACGCCACGTCGTGTCTGACCCGATGTCCACGTGACGCCACGTCGTGTCTGACCCGATGTCCACGTGACGCCACGTCGTGTCTGACCCGATGTCCACGTGACGCCTCGTCGTGTCTGACCCCGATGTCCACGTGACGCCACGTCGTGTCTGACCCCGATGTCCACGTGACGCCACGTCGTGTCTGACCCGATGTCCACGTAACGCCATGTCGTTGTCTGACCAGATGTCCAAGTGACGCTTCGTCGTGTCTGACCCCGATGTCCACGTGACGCCGCGTCGTGTCTGACCCGATGTCCACGTGACGCCGCGTCGTGTCTGACCCGATGTCCACGTGACGCCGCGTCGTGTCTGACCCGATGTCCACGTGACGCCGCGTCGTGTCTGACCCGATGTCCACGTGACGCCGCGTCGTGTCTGACCCGATGTCCACGTGACGCCGCGTCGTGTCTGACCCGATGTCCACGTGACGCCCGTCGTGTCTGACCCGATGTCCACGTGACGCCACGTCGTGTCTGACCCGATGTCCACGTGACGCCTCGTCGTGTCTGACCCGATGTCCACGTGACGCCGCGTCGTGTCTGACCCGATGTCCACGTGACGCCGCGTCGTGTCTGACCCGATGTCCACGTGACGCCGCGTCGTGTCTGACCCGATGTCCACGTGACGCCGCGTCGTGTCTGACCCGATGTCCACGTGACGCCGCGTCGTGTCTGACCCGATGTCCACGTGACGCCGCGTCGTGTCTGACCCGATGTCCACGTGACGCCGCGTCGTGTCTGACCCGATGTCCACGTGACGCCGCGTCGTGTCTGACCCGATGTCCACGTGACGCCGCGTCGTGTCTGACCCGATGTCCACGTGACGCCGCGTCGTGTCTGACCCGATGTCCACGTGACGCCGCGTCGTGTCTGACCCGATGTCCACGTGACGCCACGTCGTGTCTGACCCGATGTCCACGTGACGCCACGTCGTGTCTGACCCGATGTCCACGTGACGCCACGTCGTGTCTGACCCGATGTCCACGTGACGCCACGTCGTGTCTGACCCGATGTCCACGTGACGCCACGTCGTGTCTGACCCGATGTCCACGTGACGCCACGTCGTGTCTGACCCGATGTCCACGTGACGCCACGTCGTGTCTGACCCGATGTCCACGTGACGCCACGTCGTGTCTGACCCGATGTCCACGTGACGCCACGTCGTGTCTGACCCGATGTCCACGTGACGCCACGTCGTGTCTGACCCGATGTCCACGTGACGCCACGTCGTGTCTGACCCGATGTCCACGTGACGCCACGTCGTGTCTGACCCGATGTCCACGTGACGCCACGTCGTGTCTGACTCGATGTCCACGTGACGCCACGTCGTGTCTGACCCGATGTCCACGTGACGCCACGTCGTGTCTGACCCGATGTCCACGTGACGCCACGTCGTGTCTGACCCGATGTCCACGTGACGCCACGTCGTGTCTGACTCGATGTCCACGTGACGCCACGTCGTGTCTGACCCGATGTCCACGTGACGCCACGTCGTGTCTGACCCGATGTCCACGTGACGCCACGTCGTGTCTGACCCGATGTCCACGTGACGCCACGTCGTGTCTGACCCGATGTCCACGTGACGCCACGTCGTGTCTGACCCGATGTCCACGTGACGCCACGTCGTGTCTGACCCGATGTCCACGTGACGCCACGTCGTGTCTGACTCGATGTCCACGTGACGCCACGTCGTGTCTGACCCGATGTCCACGTGACGCCACGTCGTGTCTGACCCGATGTCCACGTGACGCCACGTCGTGTCTGACCCGATGTCCACGTGACGCCACGTCGTGTCTGACCCGATGTCCACGTGACGCCACGTCGTGTCTGACCCGATGTCCACGTGACGCCACGTCGTGTCTGACCCGATGTCCACGTGACGCCACGTCGTGTCTGACCCGATGTCCACGTGACGCCACGTCGTGTCTGACCCGATGTCCACGTGACGCCTCGTCGTGTCTGACCCCGATGTCCACGTGACGCCACGTCGTGTCTGACCCGATGTCCACGTGACGCCATGTCGTGTCTGACCCGATGTCCACGTGACGCCTTGTCGTGTCTGACCCGATGTCCACGTGACGCTTCGTCGTGTCTGACCCGATGTCCACGTGAGGCCGCGTCGTGTCTGACCCGATGTCCACGTGAGGCCGCGTCGTGTCTGACCCGATGTCCACGTGACGCCGCGTCGTGTCTGACCCGATGTCCACGTGACGCCGCGTCGTGTCTGACCCGATGTCCACGTGACGCCGCGTCGTGTCTGACCCGATGTCCACGTGACGCCGCGTCGTGTCTGACCCGATGTCCACGTGACGCCACGTCGTGTCTGACCCGATGTCCACGTGACGCCGCGTCGTGTCTGACCCGATGTCCACGTGACGCCGCGTCGTGTCTGACCCGATGTCCACGTGACGCCGCGTCGTGTCTGACCCGATGTCCACGTGACGCCGCGTCGTGTCTGACCCGATGTCCACGTGACGCCGCGTCGTGTCTGACCCGATGTCCACGTGACGCCGCGTCGTGTCTGACCCGATGTCCACGTGACGCCGCGTCGTGTCTGACCCGATGTCCACGTGACGCCGCGTCGTGTCTGACCCGATGTCCACGTGACGCCGCGTCGTGTCTGACCCGATGTCCACGTGACGCCGCGTCGTGTCTGACCCGATGTCCACGTGACGCCGCGTCGTGTCTGACCCGATGTCCACGTGACGCCGCGTCGTGTCTGACCCGATGTCCACGTGACGCCACGTTGTCTGACCCCGATGTCCACGTGACGCCACGTCGTGTCTGACCCCGATGTCCACGTGACGCCGCGTCGTGTCTGACCCGATGTCCACGTGACGCCGCGTCGTGTCTGACCCGATGTCCACGTGACGCCGCGTCGTGTCTGACCCGATGTCCACGTGACGCCGCGTCGTGTCTGACCCGATGTCCACGTGACGCCGCGTCGTGTCTGACCCGATGTCCACGTGACGCCGCGTCGTGTCTGACCCGATGTCCACGTGACGCCACGTCGTGTCTGACCCGATGTCCACGTGACGCCACGTCGTGTCTGACCCGATGTCCACGTGACGCCACGTCGTGTCTGACCCGATGTCCACGTGACGCCACGTCGTGTCTGACCCGATGTCCACGTGACGCCACGTCGTGTCTGACCCGATGTCCACGTGACGCCACGTCGTGTCTGACCCGATGTCCACGTGACGCCACGTCGTGTCTGACCCGATGTCCACGTGACGCCACGTCGTGTCTGACCCGATGTCCACGTGACGCCACGTCGTGTCTGACCCGATGTCCACGTGACGCCACGTCGTGTCTGACCCGATGTCCACGTGACGCCACGTCGTGTCTGACCCGATGTCCACGTGACGCCACGTCGTGTCTGACCCGATGTCCACGTGACGCCACGTCGTGTCTGACCCGATGTCCACGTGACGCCACGTCGTGTCTGACCCGATGTCCACGTGACGCCACGTCGTGTCTGACCCGATGTCCACGTGACGCCACGTCGTGTCTGACCCGATGTCCACGTGACGCCACGTCGTGTCTGACCCGATGTCCACGTGACGCCACGTCGTGTCTGACCCGATGTCCACGTGACGCCACGTCGTGTCTGACCCGATGTCCACGTGACGCCACGTCGTGTCTGACCCGATGTCCACGTGACGCCACGTCGTGTCTGACCCGATGTCCACGTGACGCCACGTCGTGTCTGACTCGATGTCCACGTGACGCCACGTCGTGTCTGACCCGATGTCCACGTGACGCCACGTCGTGTCTGACCCGATGTCCACGTGACGCCACGTCGTGTCTGACCCGATGTCCACGTGACGCCACGTCGTGTCTGACCCGATGTCCACGTGACGCCACGTCGTGTCTGACCCGATGTCCACGTGACGCTGCGTCGTGTCTGACCCGATGTCCACGTGACGCCGCGTCGTGTCTGACCCGATGTCCACGTGACGCCGCGTCGTGTCTGACCCGATGTCCACGTGACGCCACGTCATCTCAAGTTGTTCAACACGACTTTGGTCCAAACCAAACGTGAGGAATAATAAAAAGCAGTGAGTGAACACGTTTGACCAGTTTTATTTAATCCAGGAAGATAATAAGTGAAACATGCATGTTACATGTGTGAGCTTCAACATCATTTTACTGAAAAAAGTTGAAAACATCAAAAAGCAGTGAGTGTAAACAGAACTGTTCAATTAGCTTCTTGTTTCCTGCAGCAGAAGATAAAACCTGAATATTTACAGAATAAAATGAGGATTTGTTGAAGGCGAGCGTGACCTTTTAGTTTCTGGAGCCCTGAAGCAGCAGCTCTTCACCCAACACGAGGTTTTTATTCAACATGTTAAAATCACAGAAACAACACGTATAAATAAACTGTTAATGACGTTTGTGAATTTAAAACCTTTTAAATCTTCTTAAAGATTCCCAGAGTTAACCAACAGCTACTATTAGTTTAACGACCCTGTAATACGACCAAAATACTGCAGAAGAATAAAACAATAAAAACATTAAAAACAAAGTCAGGGTTCGTTGACGCGTCACCAACGTTTCATTATTCAGGACGCTGAAAACCCAAAACATGCCTGAAGCCACACGCAGGAAGAACCAAACAGGAAGTGGTTATTTCCTGCGTGTTGGGATCAAAGTGTTGAGCTGAACGAGGGAACGGGTCCAGAACAAAACCCAGAGGATCTAGTCCTGGTCTCATGGTCCTCTGCTCAGCTCTTTCTTCACCACAGCCAACTGGAGCAACAGCCTCATTACTGAGGAGAAAGCTCAAATAACATTTGAATCCTTCACAGTAAAAGCCTGGCTGCATTTCAGACATTTAAAGGCTCTTATTGTGAAGGATTAAAGTTAGTTCCTGTACATCAGGAGGAGAAAACTGATTCAACTAAATTATTTCATGTTTCAGGAAAAGCTCCACCCCCTGACGGTGACACGCTTCCTGGTGTCGCCTGGCGTTCCTCTCGGCGGCGAGCTGTATTTACATGTTTCCCCTCCGGGTTTAAACTTTGGTGACGGTGTTCGATTGTTCCTGCGGCTCATCTTCGTCTTCATCGCCGCTCAGGTCCAAGCGCAGGTTGTCCAGAGTCTGACGGATCGTCAGGTTCTCCTTCCTCCTGTCGGACACACAAGGAACCATCAGAACCATCAGAACCAGTTACAGCGTCGCCCTGCTCCTGATTCAAGATGGCCGCCACACCAAAAGTCTGTATCTGTGGCGAGGGAGTGTTTGGTGTGGTAGTAGCTGAGGGTTGTGGCGTGAACATCTTGACGCTAACACAGCTGCTCATGTCAGGACGACTCTCAGCGACCACCACCCAAACGTTTCCCTCACCCCCTCTGGATTCGACCTTCAGGAGATATTTTGCTGACAGAGTCGTACTTGGTCTGCAGGTGCTGGTCCAGCAGCTGCTTCTGCAGCCGGCTGCTCGTCTCCCGCTCCTCGGCCAGCTCCCTCTGGGTGTGACGGCACTGCGCCTCCTTCCTGCTCGCCTCCTCCTCGGCTTCGTTCAGCTGCCGCTTCAGAGAGCGCATCCTCTGGGTCATCTGAGGTCAAAGGTCAAAGAAAGAGGTCAAGAGACGGGGATCGTGGTCAAAGTGGCAGCAGTCAGAGTGATGGATCCTTCTGATTTAGATCCACTCACCTGTTTGGATCAGTTCTGATTCATCATTCAATCTTTGATTTAGATCATTGATCCCATTGAGCCTCCAGGACTCTTTTACAATAGAGATCTCATTTTATATATACAGGTAGTCCTCAAGTTACGGCGATTCGGTGTTACGAACGCATCTTGTTAATAAAAATTTTGAAATTTCTTATTTTATGTGTTTAAATGTTCTTTATTTCAAGTGTACAGCACTTTGTTGCAGCTGTGGTTGTTTTAAATGGCTTTATAAATAAATTATTATTAATTATTATTTAGAAGCCGATTTACGCAGTGTCCGACAGTTTTCGGTTAGCTCCGCCTCGACAGCCGGCTTTGGAGGACCGTGTGTCCGATCAGACGTTGCCTCGTACGGTTAAATGAGCTGGAAACGCTCTGAGGACTCTCGGGCCCGGAGCAGCAGCCGCCGGGCGCTAACCCTGGACACCGAGCTAACATGCTAAAAGGCGGAGAAAACGCGGCGTCGGATGGATGCTGCCTGGACACCGAGCTCCCAGTAAGTTATTCACTGTTTTTCCTTCATGTTAGCTCCAAATGTATGGAGCTAACAAGCTAACAGTCCATCCTGTAAACAGTTTGGACTGCGTGAAGCAGCACGAAGCTGCAGAGCTCGAACGAGCTAACATGCTAACAGACGGAGGAACGGCTTCACCAGCTCCCAGTAAGAAATTAACTCTTTTTTTCCTTCATGATGGCTCCAAATGTACTGTATGTGTTTTGTGATAATTATGTAGGGTACTGTGTTAGGATAGGCGAAGTGCTTGGTAACTACAGTACCGTACATGTGCGTGTATAAGTGGCGGCTCGTGTGTTTTCCAACTTACGGCGATTTTCGACATGCGGACGGCCGTAGGAACGTAACTCGTTCGTAAGTCGAGGACTACCTGTATATAAATAAATAAAGACGTGTGTTTGGTTCTGGTACCAGTTCTTTCTGCTCGGTGGCGATGCGGTGCTCCTCCTCCATCTGGTCACTCAGCTCGTTGATCCGGCGCTCCAGTTTGCTGACCGTGTTCATCAGACCCGACTTGTTCCTGAGCAGAACACAGAACCTCATGGATTAGAACCTCATCAGATGATAAATCATCAGATTACAGATGATAAATCATCAGATTACAGATGATAAATCATCAGATTACAGATGTTAAAATCATCAGATTACAGATGATAAAATCATCAGATTACAGATGATAAAATCATCAGATTACAGATGATAAAATCATCAGATTACAGATGATAAAATCATCAGATTACAGATGATAAAATCATCAGATTACAGATGATAAATCATCAGATTACAGATGATAAAATCATCAGATTACAGATGATAAATCATCAGATTACAGATGATAAATCATCAGATTACAGATGATAAATCATCAGATTACAGATGATAAATCATCAGATTACAGATGATAAATCATCAGATTACAGATGATAAATCATCAGATTACAGATGATAAATCATCAGATTACAGATGATAAAATCATCAGATTACAGATGATAAAATCATCAGATTACAGATGATAAAATCATCAGATTACAGATGATAAAATCATCAGATTACAGATGATAAAATCATCAGATTACAGATTATAAATCATCAGATTACAGATGATAAAATCATCAGATTACAGATGATAAAATCATCAGATTACAGATTATAAATCATCAGATTACAGATGATAAAATCATCAGATTACAGATGGTTAAATCGTCAGATTACAGATGGTTAAATCATCAGATTACAGATGGTTAAATCATCAGATTACAGATGGTTAAATCATCAGATTACAGATGATAAAATCATCAGATTACAGATGGTTAAATCATCAGATTACAGATGATAAAATCATCAGATTACAGATGGTTAAATCATCAGATTACAGATGATAAAATCATCAGATTACAGATGATAAAATCATCAGATTACAGATGATAAATAATCAGATTACAGATGATAAATAATCAGATTACAGATGATAAATCATCAGATTACAGATGATAAATAATCAGATTACAGATTATAAATCATCAGATTACAGATGATAAATCATCAGATTACAGATGATAAATAATCAGATTACAGATTATAAATCATCAGATTACAGATTATATATAAATCCTGAGGGAACCGGGTCCGGTCTCACCTCTCCTCGGTTCTGAGGGCGGCCTCCAGCTCTTTGACCCGGCTCTCGGCTCTGGAGACGACGTCCTCCTGAAGCCTGGAGCTCTGCAGCTCGTCCACCTCCAGACGCAGCTCCCGCAGCTGCGCACACAAAACTTTATTTACAAAACACTTTGAGACGACGGACGAGCGGGAAACTTCAAACTTTCAGAGTTCTGTTTCAAATGGTCCAGAACCAGAACCTGGGTCCAGTAACCGGGTCACCTGTCTCTCCATGAGGGCCTTCTCCGTCTCCAGCTGGTCGCTCAGATCTTTCTCCTGGATCAGCTTCAGCTGCAGCTGTTCAGTCTGAAAACACCAAGACGGGTCAGAACCAAGAGAACGGGTCGGAACAGAAACACTTCCTGGTTCTGGTGGGTCTACCTGCTCGATGGCCCTCTTCTGCTTGGCCGCCCATCTCTGCTCGCTCTCATGGAACTCCTCCAGCTCCGTCTCCAAGTCGATCAGCTTCTCCTGGTCAGGAAGACACATTCATTGATCCAAACGTCTGTGAGGAACATCTGGATGAACATCTGGATGAACATCTGGATGAACATCTGGATGAACATCTGGATGAACATCTGGATGAACATCTGGATGAACATCTGACCAGACGGATTGACCAACACGTCCATCAGTGGGTGAAAGAAGACCTCCAGGACACCAGAGGTCTATCAGTGAGTCAAAGAAGACCTCCAGGACACCAGGGGCCTCATGTATCAAAAACCTGCGTGGATTTCCCACTGAAAAGTGACGTACGGTGAAATCCAGAAAAGTGTCTACGCACAAAAAGATCCAGATTTATCAAACTGTGCGTACACCTGAATCCACGCACATTCCTTTTGTACATCACAATTGACGTGGAACTGAGCGCACGTGAGACACCTCCCCTGACACGCCTACATTTACATATGTTAAACAGATGCAAATTACTTCCTGCATGTGTGAAGGACATGTTTGTTTGATCCCTGCGCGATCAGAAATGATTTCTAGATTCGGGAAAATAATGAATTCAATATAATATGAGTGAGGACAAACATCCTAAGTAAGAATAGTAATAAAATGTGTTCATCATGCAAAGAACGAGTGATTGTCGGTATTTGTGTGCGCGCGCACCCTGCTGTGGTGCGCGAACCGGCTCATTCATTCATTCTGTGTGGAAATATTAACTTTGCGCACGAGTTTATTACCATTATTACTGTAAACACAGAGGAACTTACTTGGATGTTTGCTAGAACATAGATCTTTGTTTATGTAGATGATGTGAAGAAACGAGTCTGTGCGTCTTGGTGGAGACTTTTCATGACATGATGTTGGAGTCTCCAGACGCAGCGCGCGCCCCGCAGCCCTGTGCGCAGTCTGTCTGTGAAGCTTTTGCTCTCCTACAAGTTATATAAGGTGTACTTTCACGTGTCATTTTGGAGAAATCTACAATAAACGCAGATAATGAAACACCTCCAGCTGCCGTGTCGACACCGGTGAGGGTGCGCGCGCGCTCCAAGCGCGACCACTCAGCCTTTGGAATCGATGAGACCATTGGACATGATCCGGCTTTGTGTGGACTGGACTGCACAGTCCCGATCGACCTGCAGCTCCCTCTGTGGAACAGTTTGACCGCTGCTTCTGTATGCACGCGTGATGCACGGCTCCCCAGAGCGCAGCAATAGTGCCAAACTGGAAAATTATTATTTCTGAAAACGGCTGATAAGCCATATCCTAGATCGGAAAACTATATCTGTTTCTAAATAAATGCTCTGCGTGTTACACTATTTATTATAACCTCCAGTAAGGCTGAATGAATCCGTTCCTGTTAAATTTATTTTTGGCACAACGTTGCGCGTCCTTTATTTCACTGCGTCATGTGGATGTAATACTTGTTAATCGTGTGTTTGGAGGGAATATTAATCATTTTCACATCTTGAACTGTTAATAATAATAATAATAATAATAATAATAATAATGAATTCAATTTATAACGCACTTTTCATTAATGGAAATCTCAAAGTGCTACAAGGTGCAACATATTTGAATGTCAATAAGACAAATAATAAAACAATTAAAATCAACAACAGTATCAACTCAGATCAAAAGTAGAATCATGAGGAGGAAGAGTATGCTCGGTTGAAAAGAAAGGTCTTCAAGCCGCTCTTAAAGTCAACCACAGACTGTGGGGCTTCAGTTTCTCTGAAACACCTGTAAGTGTCGCCAAAGGAACAAGAACCACAGAAACGTGCGTACGCCTGCTCGGGAGCTTGCGTGGATATGTACCTGGATGCGCATATATTCACGTTCAGTTCAGTTTTGATACATACGGGCTTTTGCGTGGGAAGTGACGTGCGCAATGTTTTTGTGCGCACGCATGGTTGATACATGAGGCCCCAGAGGTCTATCAGTGAGTGAAAGAAGACCTCCAGGACACCAGAGGTCTATCAGTGAGTGAAAGAAGACCTCCAGGACAACAGAGGTCTATCAGTGAGTCAAAGAAGACCTCCAGGACACCAGAGGTCTATCAGTGAGTCAAAGAAGACCTCCAGGACAACAGAGGTCTATCAGTGAGTCAAAGAAGACCTCCAGGACAACAGAGGTCCATCAGTGAGTCAAAGAAGACCTCCAGGACAACAGAGGTCTATCAGTGAGTCAAAGAAGACCTCCAGGACAACAGAGGTCCTATCAGTGAGTCAAAGAAGACCTCCAGGACAACAGAGGTCCATCAGTGAGTCAAAGAAGACCTCCAGGACAACAGAGGTCTATCAGTGAGTCAAAGAAGACCTCCAGGACAACAGAGGTCTATCAGTGAGTCAAAGAAGACCTCCAGGACAACAGAGGTCTATCAGTGAGTCAAAGAAGACCTCCAGGACAACAGAGGTCCATCAGTGAGTCAAAGAAGACCTCCAGGACAACAGAGGTCCATCAGTGAGTCAAAGAAGACCTCCAGGACAACAGAGGTCTATCAGTGAGTCAAAGAAGACCTCCAGGACACCAGAGGTCTATCAGTGAGTCAAAGAAGACCTCCAGGACAACAGAGGTCTATCAGTGAGTCAAAGAAGACCTCCAGGACACCAGAGGTCCGTCAGTGAGTCAAAGAAGACCTCCAGGACACCAGAGGTCTATCAGTGAGTCAAAGAAGACCTCCAGGACAACAGAGGTCTATCAGTGAGTCAAAGAAGACCTCCAGGACACCAGAGGTCCGTCAGTGAGTCAAAGAAGACCTCCAGGACACCAGAGGTCTATCAGTGAGTCAAAGAAGACCTCCAGGACAACAGAGGCTCATCAGTGAGTCAAAGAAGACCTCCAGGACAACAGAGGTCCATCAGTGAGTCAAAGAAGACCTCCAGGACAACAGAGGTCTATCAGTGAGTCAAAGAAGACCTCCAGGACAACAGAGGTCCATCAGTGAGTCAAAGAAGACCTCCAGGACACCAGAGGTCCATCAGTGAGTCAAAGAAGACCTCCAGGACACCAGAGGTCTATCAGTGGGTGAAAGAAGACCTCCAGGACACCAGAGGTCTATCAGTGAGTCAAAGAAGACCTCCAGGACAACAGAGGTCTCATCAGTGGGTGAAAGAAGACCTCCAGGACACCAGAGGTCTATCAGTGAGTCAAAGAAGACCTCCAGGACACCAGAGGTCCATCAGTGAGTCAAAGAAGACCTCCAGGACACCAGAGGTCTATCAGTGAGTCAAAGAAGACCTCCAGGACACCAGAGGTCTATCAGTGAGTCAAAGAAGACCTCCAGGACACCAGAGGTCTATCAGTGGGTGAAAGAAGACCTCCAGGACACCAGAGGTCTATCAGTGAGTCAAAGAAGACCTCCAGGACACCAGAGGTCTGTCAGTGGGTGAAAAAAGACCTCCAGGACACCAGAGGTCTACCAGTGAGTCAAAGAAGACCTCCAGGAGACCAGAGGTCTATCAGTGAGTCAAAGAAGACCTCCAGGACAACAGAGGTCTATCAGTGAGTCAAAGAAGACCTCCAGGACACCAGAGGTCTGTCAGTGGGTGAAAAAAGACCTCCAGGACACCAGAGGTCTACCAGTGAGTCAAAGAAGACCTCCAGGAGACCAGAGGTCTATCAGTGAGTCAAAGAAGACCTCCAGGACAACAGAGGTCTATCAGTGAGTCAAAGAAGACCTCCAGGACAACAGAGGTCTCATCAGTGAGTCAAAGAAGACCTCCAGGACACCAGAGGTCTATCAGTGAGTCAAAGAAGACCTCCAGGACAACAGAGGTCTATCAGTGAGTCAAAGAAGACCTCCAGGACAACAGAGGTCCATCAGTGAGTCAAAGAAGACCTCCAGGACAACAGAGGTCTATCAGTGAGTCAAAGAAGACCTCCAGGACAACAGAGGTCCATCAGTGAGTCAAAGAAGACCTCCAGGACAACAGAGGTCCATCAGTGAGTCAAAGAAGACCTCCAGGACAACAGAGGTCTATCAGTGAGTCAAAGAAGACCTCCAGGACAACAGAGGTCCATCAGTGAGTCAAAGAAGACCTCCAGGACAACAGAGGTCTATCAGTGAGTCAAAGAAGACCTCCAGGACAACAGAGGTCCATCAGTGAGTCAAAGAAGACCTCCAGGACAACAGAGGTCCATCAGTGAGTCAAAGAAGACCTCCAGGACAACAGAGGTCTATCAGTGAGTCAAAGAAGACCTCCAGGACAACAGAGGTCTATCAGTGAGTCAAAGAAGACCTCCAGGACAACAGAGGTCCATCAGTGAGTCAAAGAAGACCTCCAGGACAACAGAGGTCTATCAGTGAGTCAAAGAAGACCTCCAGGACAACAGAGGTCTATCAGTGAGTCAAAGAAGACCTCCAGGACACCAGAGGTCTATCAGTGAGTCAAAGAAGACCTCCAGGACAACAGAGGTCTATCAGTGAGTCAAAGAAGACCTCCAGGACACCAGAGGTCCGTCAGTGAGTCAAAGAAGACCTCCAGGACACCAGAGGTCTATCAGTGAGTCAAAGAAGACCTCCAGGACAACAGAGGTCTATCAGTGAGTCAAAGAAGACCTCCAGGACACCAGAGGTCCGTCAGTGAGTCAAAGAAGACCTCCAGGACACCAGAGGTCTATCAGTGAGTCAAAGAAGACCTCCAGGACAACAGAGGCTCATCAGTGAGTCAAAGAAGACCTCCAGGACAACAGAGGTCCATCAGTGAGTCAAAGAAGACCTCCAGGACAACAGAGGTCTATCAGTGAGTCAAAGAAGACCTCCAGGACAACAGAGGTCCATCAGTGAGTCAAAGAAGACCTCCAGGACACCAGAGGTCCGTCAGTGAGTCAAAGAAGACCTCCAGGACACCAGAGGTCTATCAGTGGGTGAAAGAAGACCTCTAGGACACCAGAGGTCTATCAGTGAGTCAAAGAAGACCTCGAGGACAACATAGGTCTCATCAGTGGGTGAAAGAAGACCTCCAGGACACCAGAGGTCTATCAGTGAGTCAAAGAAGACCTCCAGGACACCAGAGGTCCATCAGTGAGTCAAAGAAGACCTCCAGGACATCAGAGGTCTATCAGTGAGTCAAAGAAGACCTCCAGGACAACAGAGGTCTATCAGTGAGTCAAAGAAGACCTCCAGGACACCAGAGGTCTATCAGTGGGTGAAAGAAGACCTCCAGGACACCAGAGGTCTGTCAGTGGGTGAAAAAAGACCTCCAGGACACCAGAGGTCTATCAGTGGGTGAAAGAAGACCTCTAGGACACCAGAGGTCTATCAGTGAGTCAAAGAAGACCTCGAGGACAACATAGGTCTCATCAGTGGGTGAAAGAAGACCTCCAGGACAACAGAGGTCTATCAGTGAGTCAAAGAAGACCTCCAGGACAACAGAGGTCTATCAGTGAGTCAAAGAAGACCTCCAGGACACCAGAGGTCTATCAGTGAGTCAAAGAAGACCTCCAGGACACCAGAGGTCTGTCAGTGGGTGAAAAAAGACCTCCAGGACACCAGAGGTCTATCAGTGAGTCAAAGAAGACCTCCAGGACAACAGAGGTCTATCAGTGAGTCAAAGAAGACCTCCAGGACAACAGAGGTCTATCAGTGAGTCAAAGAAGACCTCCAGGACAACAGAGGTCTATCAGTGAGTCAAAGAAGACCTCCAGGACAACAGAGGTCTATCAGTGAGTCAAAAAAGACCTCCAGGACAACAGAGGTCTATCAGTGAGTCAAAGAAGACCTCCAGGACAACAGAGGTCTATCAGTGAGTCAAAGAAGACCTCCAGGACAACAGAGGTCTATCAGTGAGTCAAAGAAGACCTCCAGGACAACAGAGGTCTCATCAGTGAGTCAAAGAAGACCTCCAGGACACCAGAGGTCTATCAGTGAGTCAAAGAAGACCTCCAGGACACCAGAGGTCTATCAGTGAGTCAAAGAAGACCTCCAGGACAACAGAGGTCTCATCAGTGAGTCAAAGAAGACCTCCAGGACAACAGAGGTCTATCAGTGAGTCAAAGAAGACCTCCAGGACACCAGAGGTCTATCAGTGAGTCAAAGAAGACCTCCAGGACACCAGAGGTCTATCAGTGAGTCAAAGAAGACCTCCAGGACAACAGAGGTCTCATCAGTGAGTCAAAGAAGACCTCCAGGACAACAGAGGTCCATCAGTGAGTCAAAGAAGACCTCCAGGACAACAGAGGTCTATCAGTGAGTCAAAGAAGACCTCCAGGACAACAGAGGTCCATCAGTGAGTCAAAGAAGACCTCCAGGACAACAGAGGTCTCATCAGTGAGTCAAAGAAGACCTCCAGGACAACAGAGGTCTATCAGTGAGTCAAAGAAGACCTCCAGGACAACAGAGGTCTATCAGTGAGTCAAAGAAGACCTCCAGGACAACAGAGGTCTATCAGTGAGTCAAAGAAGACCTCCAGGACAACAGAGGTCTATCAGTGAGTCAAAGAAGACCTCCAGGACAACAGAGGTCCATCAGTGAGTCAAAGAAGACCTCCAGGACAACAGAGGTCTATCAGTGAGTCAAAGAAGACCTCCAGGACAACAGAGGTCCATCAGTGAGTCAAAGAAGACCTCCAGGACAACAGAGGTCCATCAGTGAGTCAAAGAAGACCTCCAGGACAACAGAGGTCTATCAGTGAGTCAAAGAAGACCTCCAGGACAACAGAGGTCTCATCAGTGAGTCAAAGAAGACCTCCAGGACACCAGAGGTCTATCAGTGGGTGAAAGAAGACCTCCAGGACACCAGAGGTCTATCAGTGGGTGAAAGAAGACCTCCAGGACACCAGAGGTCTATCAGTGAGTCAAAGAAGACCTCCAGGACACCAGAGGTCCATCAGTGAGTCAAAGAAGACCTCCAGGACACCAGAGGTCTATCAGTGAGTCAAAGAAGACCTCCAGGACACCAGAGGTCTATCAGTGAGTCAAAGAAGACCTCCAGGACACCAGAGGTCTATCAGTGAGTCAAAGAAGACCTCCAGGACACCAGAGGTCTATCAGTGAGTCAAAGAAGACCTCCAGGACACCAGAGGTCTATCAGTGGGTGAAAGAAGACCTCCAGGACACCAGAGGTCTATCAGTGGGTGAAAGAAGACCTCCAGGACACCAGAGGTCTATCAGTGAGTCAAAGAAGACCTCCAGGACACCAGAGGTCTATCAGTGGGTGAAAGAAGACCTCCAGGACACCAGAGGTCTATCAGTGAGTCAAAGAAGACCTCCAGGACACCAGAGGTCTATCAGTGGGTGAAAGAAGACCTCCAGGACACCAGAGGTCTATCAGTGGGTGAAAGAAGACCTCCAGGACACCAGAGGTCTATCAGTGAGTCAAAGAAGACCTCCAGGACACCAGAGGTCTATCAGTGAGTCAAAGAAGACCTCCAGGAGACCAGAGGTCTATCAGTGGGTGAAAGAAGACCTCCAGGACACCAGAGGTCTATCAGTGAGTCAAAGAAGACCTCCAGGACACCAGAGGTCTATCAGTGAGTCAAAGAAGACCTCCAGGAGACCAGAGGTCTATCAGTGGGTGAAAGAAGACCTCCAGGACACCAGAGGTCTATCAGTGAGTCAAAGAAGACCTCCAGGACACCAGAGGTCTATCAGTGAGTCAAAGAAGACCTCCAGGAGACCAGAGGTCTATCAGTGGGTGAAAGAAGACCTCCAGGACACCAGAGGTCTATCAGTGGGTGAAAGAAGACCTCCAGGACACCAGAGGTCTATCAGTGAGTCAAAGAAGACCTCCAGGACACCAGAGGTCCATCAGTGGGTGAAAGAAGACCTCCAGGAGGTCCATGAAGTTGAGCAGATGTTTTCTTGGTCCCAGCTGACCTGGGCCAGTTTGAGCTGCTTGGCGAGGTCGTCCTTGGCCTGGTTGGTGTTGTGCAGCTCCATGGTCAGATCGTCCACGCTCCTCTCCGCCTGCCTGCACTGCAGCTGCAGACGCTCCCTCAGCTGGATCTCCTCCTCCAGGGTCCGCTCCTTATCGATCAGCTTCCCTGAGACCTGCACACCACAAACATGTTGAGCTCGTCCACGTTGGGTTCCTGTGCCGAGGCTCGGGGTGGACACCTACCTCTCCTTGCAGTTTGGTGACGAGGACCTGCAGCTTCTGCACCTCCTGGTCCTTCTCCAGGATGACCTCCTCCAGCTCCTCCATCCTGACCTGGTCGTCGTCTCGCAGCTTCTGCTGCAGGCTCAGCTCTGCGGCGGCCTGCGTGGACGCCTGCATGGCCTCGCTCAGCTGGAACACAAGAGTCTCCTGTGAGAAGCTCAGAGCACCACACACACCGACATGAACATCTGGATGCACCTCTGTCTCCAGCCTCAGGACGGTGTTGTTCAGTTCACACGTCTTCTTGTCTCGAGTCTCCTTGTCCACCTCCAGGTCCTCCACCTTCCGCTCCGTCAGCCACAGCTTCTCAGCCAGAGTCTGGCTGTGCTGCGACTGCTTCTCCAGGTTCTCCTGGACACACGTCACAGAACACGTCAACAACATGAGTCTGATGTTCTTCGCCGACAGTGGAAGATCTCCATCATCGATTCTTATTCATCGTGACCAGTCGGCCACGATGGAGCTGACTCTGAACCTGGTCCTACCTCTGCGTCCTGGATCTTGTTCTTCAGCGACTGCTGCAGGAAGTTGAAGGCGTACTCCTGGGTGTTGGCCTCCACCATCATCTCTCGAGCTTCTTTCACCTCGAACTGAGCAACAGAACCAGAAGTGAGGCGAGCAGAACGCTTCAGGGTCACCTGGTCGCTCTGAGGGACTCACCTCCATCTCCCGGAGACTCTCCCTCAGGGACTGGTTGTCGCTCTCCAGCTCCAACATCTGCTCCCTGGTCCTCTTCAGCTCGTTGTTCATCTGAGTGTTGGTCCTCAGCAGGTCCTCGTTGTTCACCAGCAGGGCGCGCATCTCAAACCTGCACACACCAGCAACCAGCAACCAACAACAAGCAACACACACACCAGCAACAAGCAACCAACAACAAGCAACACACACACCAGCAACAAGCAACACACACACCAGCAACAAGCAACCAACAACAAGCAACACACACCAGCAACAAGCAACCAACAACCAGCAACAAGCAACCAGCAACAAGCAACCAGCAACAAGCGGCTCGTGACCAGAACGTTCCAGGACTCATCAGACCAGTACTGGACTCTGAAGTACCTGATCTGGTTCCTCTCCTTCTCCATCTCCACGCTCTCGGCCTCCAGGAACTGGTTTCGCTACAAAGACCAGAACGCCCTTTAGACCATTACACGCTCATGTAGTGGACCTACCCAGGGTCAAATTAAGGTTTTTGAACTGTCCAGTGATGACCTTTACTGACCTCTCAGTAAAGCAAGACATTTACTACAAAATCATTCATTTAGCTGTAATCTGATAAATATAGTCACCAAAAGAGACTATTTCTATCTTTGATTTTAGGCTGATGTGATCAAAAGAATAACTTTTGTCATTTTCATGATGTGTGCTTTTAAGCTGTGTTATTCTGTAAGAGTTTAAACTGTGTTCACTGCTGTGTCAAAGGTGCAGTCTCGGGTCACAGAGACCGGACGGTTTTGTTTAGAAACTCAGAGGACAGTAATCCGTGTTTTTCATGAAAGGGCTCCAGCTTGCTGTGCCTTTCCCTAAACAAATCTCTCTCTGCTCTGGCTGTAACCTTGGGCCTGATAAGGCAAGTTCACTCCTCTCTTTGTTCCTGCTTTTTAAGTTCTAACTGTGCGAGAACGCTTCAGAGTTTCTGGGAGCTTCGAAAGATGATGTGAACCTTCCAAAGAGCTGAATGACCACAAGTCACGCGCTAAGGACTCGTCATCCAGCTGGGACTGATAACATGTTGTTATGGGTCCACTTCGAACAAGCGTAAGCTCAAGAACTTTGTTTATTCCTTCCTGGAATAAGTTTATCTTGAAGTCAGAGGCCTGAAGCTGACATATTCTCTGATGACCAAGCGAAAACCAGGAGACGTTGGAAAACGTAAACCAGAACCCTGCTTGAAGGTATTGTACTGGTTCCCACAAGGACCCGTGCATCTGAAAAGCTACAAGGTCTTCCCTCTTACCGGGCCGTCGTCAAAAGGTAAAGAGCTGTTTACAAAACGTACCTGGATTTTAGCAGAAGTCGGAGGAGAAGTGTCACTCTGGTATCATGCTCACGATAATTTCTTCTTAAATCTTTCCTCCTACTCTTTCCCCTCTCTATCTAAGCTGGAAACTATAATTAAGCTGAAGAGCCCACAGACTAAATATGTTAACATCCAATATTGAAGTCTGTTGTGTTGAATTTAAGTGTGCTGACGTTTTAAATTGAAAGAAAGTGAAATCATGTCAATCAAGTGTAATGGTGTTAATTTAGTTGATTCATTTTAAATAAATGATAGTGTCTCTTTGACATATCAAACTAAGTCAATGTCCATTGTCACTTAATGGCTCTGTTTATTTATCCATCATAAAGATCACAGAAATATTGGGTAAACTGAAAAAGAACAGAATCCGTGAATTTACTATTCAATCTGAATAAGTAAATTAATTAAGGTAAAGAGGTCAGTATTAATATTGACCTCCTCATAATTCTTACACTCACCCGCCCGTCATGGCAGCTGTGGTGAGACTTACCTGCTGACAGGTGTTCAGCTGTTTGGTTAGTTCTTCTACAAAGTCTTTCTTGTTGGGGGCTCCCAGTGTGGAGGACCTCAGGCTGTAGTGGACCGGCGCCACCTGCTGGTAGAACATCAACACGTCACACGGAGTTGGTGTGAAGACACGCATGTAGCGTGGTCAACTTACAGGGTTGGCGCCCTCGGTCCTCCTCCTCATCAAAGTGTCGTACGCAGAGAATCGTGGACGGGAGGCGGCGAGGGAGGAGGAGGGGGGGACGGGACTGACGCTGCGGCCGTTGAAGCTGTACAGGTTCAGGTCTGAGGTTGCCGGAGAGAGTCCGCCCTGGACCTGAAGACAAATACAGTTTCTGTACAACTGGAAAACACTGAAGCAGAACAAAAGCTAAAAGTAGCACAACTCTGGCTAAAGGCAGTACTAAGATGGCAAAACGTTGAAAATGATTGGCTTAAAGTAGCAAAAACTAGCTAAAAATGTCAAAAGCTAGTTAAAAGTACCAAAAGGATAGCTAGAAGCTAAATGGTTAGCCATAAGAACGCCATGTCATTCGGACCAGAGAGGACAAGGATAGCCCAAGTTGTTATCAACGCTCCGTTCAGAAGCCTGCATCACTGATGGTATGGGGTTGCATGAGCGCTTGTGGCATGGGCAGCTTGCATGTCTGGAAAGGCTCCATTAATGCAGAGAACTATGTTCAGGTTCTAGAACAACATATGCTCCATCTAGACGTCATCTCTTTCAGGGAAGACCCTGCATTTTTCAACAAGATAATGCCAGACCACATTCTGCAGCAATCACAACATCATGGCTACGTAGGAGAAGGATCCGGTACTGAAATGTCCAGCCTGCAGTCCAGATGTTTCACCTATAGAGAACATTTGGTGCATCATAAAGAGGAAGGTGCAACAAAGAAGGCCCAAGACGATTGAACAGTTAGAGGCCTGTATTAGACATGAATGTAGAGCATTCCTATTTC
>JBBPBX010004980.1:37026-58630 GCA_038048925.1 Garcialebias charrua
ACACAATATTTAAATGTATGTTTACAAATAATCGAAAGGAAGAAATTTTAACGAAATAAACAATTATTCAACAATTAAGCGTAAGTTGATTAATAGTTTGCATCCCTAATTGTTCACCTTATAATCATATCTCTGACACTTACTCATTGTCACTGATGGATTCATCAAAGTGACCTGGCTGGTGACTGGCTGTAGGGTTCAGGTCACATTGTTCCTCGTTGAGAACCTGGTTGTCCTAAGAAGACAATGAACAATCTTGTAAGGATTACAATGTGTTTCCCTCTTTAAATGTCAACAGTGTAAATTATACATACATACATATGTATACAATCTAAAATATGCTCTTTTAACTTTGTTGCAAATTTCATAAATTTCTACAATATAAATTAAGCTAGCACATTTGAAGTACTAATAGTAGTAGTAGTACATCAATATTGATTATTTACCAAAGTCAACTGTGCATGGATAGCATTCCCGTTTATTTTAACATGAAAACTAATTCGCAACTACGACTGACACGATTAGTAGACGAATAATCGGTTATTGACATAGTCGACCATTAATTTCAATAATCGTTTCATATTTTTTCTTTGTGATTTTTTATTTATTGTTGTTCATTACTTTTTATCTTAAAATTGCTTTCAATGCTTCCACTGCCACATCTGGCTTTCTGTCCTTGACATACGTGCTGTTGTGGTAACCAGGTTAAAATCACTATAACTTTTAGCTAATTAACATATATGGCACATAGTGGCTGCAACTTAACCACGTCGTTACCCTGTGCTCTTCCAGCTGATTACCTCCCTGATTTCCAAGATTTTCCTGTCAGGAGTACAAGACCTAGATTAGTTCAAGATTACAAACAACGAACACCTGGGAGAAACACAAGGGGAAGCAGGTGTGTGTAGGCGGGGCAGCTGAGCATAGAACACAGGGAAAACACTACAACACTGTGTAAACTAAGGCATAAAAAATACGGAGTATGACAACCATTACTATTGAAAGGATACAAATGTTTTTACAACATTAGGTCTCTGGTTTAATTTAAATTGTCAGATATTGCCCAAGATTAACATTCAGATTACCCTTTAAATACATGTGAATCAAATAAAGTCTAATGTTATAATGAATAGTCGATCCCTTTAAGGGAGCCTGACAACATTACCTTTGGGAGAATATATAACGCTGATCTGTTCAGCTCATTGCTCGACTTGATCAGAGATGGTGTCATTGGAGAGACACGTAGGACGTGAATTCTCCTTTGTCCGTCAACCCTGGCCAAACTGAAATCAGTCGTTCCAATCATTGGAAATTCGCGTCGTAAGGCTTCACAGAATTCCTCCGCAGTGAAGGACAGAGGCACCCTCATCTTTCTCATTGCCTCGGCTGTAAAACATGATATTACTGGGAGAATTAACCTTTCATGTGGTCTTCACATCAATGACTTCTAAATGTTTTCCACCAAACATTACAAACCTTTCTGAGGATGAAAAGTCACCATGCCTGGTTGTAAGAGGAGACCAACTCTAAAAGTCGCCATTCTCATCATGGGTCTTTGGCTTGAGCCTCTGGGGCGGGGGTTTCTTCTGAACATCCTCAGCCTAGACAACATACAAATACACACATACAAAAATAAATAACTAAATAAATACATAATTTAAAAAAATAATTACAGGAGGTAACTTGAATACACTAATTTCACATTACCAAACAGGAATATGCTGTACATTTTGGCAGACAATGCAGTTGCTTTCTAAGTACCTATTTAAAATTGTTCAATATTTCAATTTTAATATTTACTTTGGAAAAGGGTAGCGTGCCCTCTCCGGGTCGGGGAGGAGGTCCTTACCCAAGTGGAGGAGTTCAAGTATCTCGGGATCTTGTTCACGAATGAGGGAAAACTGGAGCGTGAGATCGATAGGCGGATAGGTGCAGCGTCCGCAGTGAAGCGGGCGCTGTACCGGTCTGTCGTGGTGAAGAGAGAGCTGAGTCAAAAGGCAAAGCTCTCAATTTACCGATCGATCTACGTTCCCACCCTCATCTATGGTCATGAGCTTTGGGTTATGACCGAAAGAACAAGATCTCGGATACAAGCGGCTGAAATGAGTTTTCTCCGCAGGGTGGCTGGACTCTCCCTTAGAGATAGGGTGAGAAGCTCAGTCATCCGGGAGGGACTCGGAGTAGAGCCGCTGCTTCTCCACATCGAGAGGAGCCAGTTGAGGTGGCTCGGGCATCTGGTTAGGATGCCTCCTGGACGCCTCCCTGGTGAGGTGTTCCGGGCATGTCCCACCGGGAGGAGACCCAGAGGAAGACCCAGGATACGCTGGAGGGACTATGTTTCTCGGCTGGCCTGGGAACGCCTTGGGATTCCCCCAGAGGAGCTGCTCCAAGTGGCTGGGGAGAGGGAAGTCTGGGCCTCCCTACTTAGGCTGCTACCCCCGCGACCCGACCCCGGATAAGCGGAAGAAAATGGATGGATGGATGGATGGATATTTACTTTGATAGTAAGTTAATTTTTAAATGAAATTACAAAATAATTTTAACATATATCCCAACTTGAAGTACCACTGCAATTTCCTGGTCATTCCTCTGATTCCTCATGGAAGACCGTTCCCTGCCATTCATAAGAAATACTACTAACTTAGTTTACCCCAAAACAGTTTTTGTACTCTACTAACTACTATATTACATTACTATTAGATTATTTTTAATTAATTTATCTTAGGAAAAATTAATGATAACACAATAAAGTGACATCGTGACGTTTAACATATTAAAAATGCAAAGCTGTGTTTGTGTCTTCATGTCATCTTTGTAACATTTTAAAATTTTATGCTGTTAATGTATTTATATATACATAGATATTTATATATACATATATAATGTAATGTATGTAATACATATACATAACTTTAAAAATATACACATATTTATTTAGAATAATCTGTTCACCCTATCATTCTTGCACAATCCAAAGTACTGTAGTGTTAGTTAACTTTGAAAAAAGTACACATGACTTTTTACTTAACAGTTATTCAAAGTCTGTACGAAAACATTAACTTGCCTTTCCACAAGACTCTCTTCTTGATTTGACTGTTGTTGGCTGTCCCGTAATGTTGCTGCTATTGCCGTATGAAATCGGTTTGTCAATTCGGACACGTATGTCCCTTCCATTAGCCATATCTGTGTAAGATATATCACAGAAGATATAACAATAAATTACATAAACGAATGCAAAACCGAAGGAGAAAAATTCAGCACCCGTTAGTGTATGCATGTATATACAGGAAAAACATACATTTTAAAATTAAAATAGGAATAACAACGTAGGGTACTACTATCTACGTTAGCTAGCTAGCTACCTAAAGTAGCTAAGCTAATAGCGTAGCTTAGGAGAAAACTCTCTGTGGACATTTTCGACAACTTCAAAATGCGTAGAAGAAATCACGGACAGTGTGGACCATGACAAAACTAAAACTCTAATAAATATAAAACCAAAGACTGCATTAAATCGTTAAAACTTACATGTGTCACAGCAGCCGCAGTGTGTGTGTTTCCCGCTCTGGATGAAAATGAGCCCATGAGGTTCTTCTTCTTCTTCTCTTAGTTTATTGGCGGATTGCAAACAACGTTCAGGTGCATAGCGCCACCTACTGAGCATGAGTGTGCAGCCCATGGCCGCCGTCCCCATATTCTACCTAAAAAAATAAAAAATAAAAATAATAAATATGGTACTGTTTCTTCCAATATCAATAAAATGTTCTGCTTCCACTAGCTGTACACACTCTGGTGCCCATGAGGTTCAAAAGATTTACCTGACTAAATAAAGGTTGAATGAATACCAGTAGGTGGCGGTAATGCACCTTTCAGTTGTTTGCCAACCGCCAAAAAAGAATCCACTTAGAAGAAGAAGAAAGGGGGTTTCTCATAAGGACATCATGGTTTGGGGAAAAGATTTTTTGATGCAAGTGTTAAGATTATTTTTCGTTATCTAATAGTTACTGGGTTAATTAAAAGACTGTAGTTTTTGTTTATTTATTTTTTATTTTATTTTTATTATTAGATGTACTAATAATTTTTTTTCATTTTTTTCCATGTTTGGGTTTGTAGTAACAATTTATGGCCACTACATGGCGCTCAAACACCGCAAAAGATTATTTTATCTAAGCCACTTCACACACAGACTGGTCTGTTTAATTTTACTGCATGAAATTTTCAATAAATGACACAAGAGAGAAAACAACTAATCTCAGAGCTTTATAAACCGTTTCACATTATTCTTATAGTTAATGACAGAATAAATGGCCTCATCTGCATCTGTGGAAAGTTTTTTAGATTAATTGTTTGTCTTTCTACATTGAACTTGTTCCAAACAAACTGAAAGTTGAAGAGGCTATTTGTCCCAAGTGTAAATGAGAGGACAGCATGACTGAGAGTATGTAAGCGATTATGAGACGAAATGAAAACTAAAATGGTTTAGCAGGAATGCTTTTTCATTTCAAAGTCAAGCTGCCTTTTTTGAGTCATAAATAAAATTTAAAATGAATAAACCAAACTGCATTTTCATTTTCTTCTTCCAGACTGCTCAATTTGTAACTTAATTAAAATGATAAGTATGAGAGCAGGGTGTGAATGTTACATGTGTAATAAAGTGTCGAGGCGGAGGAGCAGCACCAGTTGTGTTTTTTAAAGCTCTATATTTAAACTCTCCACTCTCCAGTTTCTGCAGCTGTTGCCAAGTTGAAGTTTAGCTCCTTGAGTCTTTATCAGCCATGATGTTGGTTCACATGGTTCACATAAACCTGCCAAACTCTACGACACAAAAGGTGAAGCCAAGTCCCTCATCTTCCATTCCATTTGTTTCATTTTAATTGGTATTTTAGCTCATTTTGCCTGGAGCTGAACTGAAATGTTCACCAAACTACCAGCTTATTATGAGTCAGACACAATAAATTACTACTGCATTAGATACGGTAGAAAACATGTTTTTTTTTTTTTTTTCATCAATACTGTATTTATCTAAAATGAAACAAAGAAATATATTTAAAACATAAATGGAAGAAACTTTCTTTGAATTTGTTGCATTTCATTTAAAGGAGAAATGAAAAGTGTTTTTAAGCTAATAGTAGTCTAATGAAAAGCATAAAATAAGCTTGTTGAGAAATATTCAAAAGTCAAACATGTCATCCTAACTCAAATTTAGACTTTGTAAAGTGAAAATATTCTCATCCGGTGTTTTTGACCCACCTCCCCCCGCCTGCTCTCCGTCCCCTGAATATGACGTAGTCAGTGCAAAACAGTAGTAGTGAGTGGAAGAGTTGCAGGCAAAATGGTTCAGTGTGTAGCTATTAATTGTTCTAATCGGCCAGATAACACTACTGGAGTTTCTTTTTTTGGGTTCCCTAAAGACAAAAATCTTCGACAGGCATGGTTATGTAAGCTGAAACGAAAGGATTACTGTCCAAAGCGGAATGACCGGCTGTGAGAAGTGGACTTTTGCTGGTATCACAAGTTCTTAACTTTCGGAATTAAAAGCGTGTGTGTGTGGGGGGGGGGTGTCTTGGAAGTTTTAAAAGTTGATCTGATCAATAATTCTTCATGCTTTCTGAAAGGGGACTTGACTGCAGTTGCTTACGTTTTAGTCCAATGTGTGATCAGAAAAATGAGTTCCTTATATATACAGTGGAGAGGACAAGTATTTGATACACTGCTGATTTTTCAGGTCTTCCCACTTGCAAATCATGTAGAAGACTGTAATTGTTATCATAGGTACTCTTCAACTGTGAGTGATGGAATCTAAAACAAAAATCCAAACAAATACATTGTATGATTTTTAAATAATTAATTCCCATTGTATTGTGTGAAATAAGTATTTGATTATCTATCAACCAGTAAGAATTTTGGCTCTCACAGACATGTTACTTCTTCTTTAAGACACCCTCCTGTTCTCCACTCATTACCTGTATTAACTGCCCCTGTTTGAACTCGTTAGCTGTATAAAAGACAACTGTCCACATGCTCAATCAGTCAGACTCCAGCATCTCCACAATGCCCAAGACCAGAGAGCTGTGTAAGGACATCAGGGATAAAATTGTAGACCTGCACAAGGCTGGGATGGGCTACAGGACAATAGGCAAGCAGCTTGGTGAGAAGGCAACAACTGGTGGTGCAATTGTTAGAAAATGGAAGAAATGCAAAATAACGTAAAATCTCCCTCGGTCTGGGGCGCCATGCAAGATCTCACCTCGTGGAGCATCAATGATCTTGAGGAAGGTGAGGAATGAGCCCAGAACTACACGGCAGGACCTGGTCAATGACCTGAATAGAGCTGGGACCACAGTCTAAAAGAAAACAATCAGTAACACTACGCCGTCAAGGATTAAAATCCTGCAGTGCACGCAAGGTGCCCTTCCTCAAGCCAACGCATGTCAAAGCCCGTCTGAAGTTTGCAAATGACCATCTGAATGAATCAGAGGAGGAATGGGAGAAGGTCATGTGGTCTGATGAGACAAAAATAGAACTTTTTGGTTTAAACTCCACTCGTCATGTTTGGAGGAAGAAGAATGATGAGTACAACCCCAAGAACACCATCCCAACCGTGAAGCATGGCGGTGGAAACATCTTTCTTTGGGGATGCTTTTCTGCAAAGGGGACAGGACGACTGCACCGCATTGTGGGAAGGATGGATGGGGCCATGTATCGTGAGATTTTGGCCAACAACCTCCATCCATAAGAGCACTGAAGATGGGTCGTGGCTGGGTCTTCCAGCATGATAACGACCCAAAACACACAGCCAGGGCAACTAAAGAGTGGCTCCGTAGGAAACATCTTATGGTGCTGGAGTGGCCTATCTCCAGACCTGAATCCAATAGAAAATCTTTGGAGGGAGCTTAAAGTCCGTGTGGCCCAGCGACAGCCACGAAACCTGAAGGCTCTGGAGGAGATCTGTATGGAGGAGTGGGCCAAAATCCCTGCTGCAGTGTGTGCAAACCTTGTCAAGAACTACAGGAAACGTCTCACCTCTGTAATTGCAAACAAAGGTTTCTGTACCAAATATTAAGTGTCTTTTTCTGGTGTATCAAATACTTATTTGACACAATACAATGGGAACAATGGGAATTAATTATTTAAAAATCATACGATGTATTTGTCTGGATTTTTGTTTTAGATTCCATCATTCACAGTTGAAGAGTACCTATGATAACAATTACAGTCTTCTACATGTTTTGCAAGTGGGAAGACCTGAATACTTGTCCTCTCCACTGTATTTACAGTATATATATACTGTATGGATACAGTATAGGCCTATATAGTTTTTTTTTTACTCTATGAATCATTAAAAAATAAATAGCCTCAGTTTGTTTGTTTTTAGGCCTGATACATCTTGTTTTGTCCTGCACCTGTCGAGTTTGTCGCGTTTAATATTTTCTTTTGTCCAATAATCTGAGAGGAGGCATTTTTTTTTCTTTTGAGTTGTTTCTTTCATGAATAAGTGAGTGTAAAACATTTTGACCCAGACCAAACAGGTATAATTTGTGTCAAACTAGCAGGAGATAGATTTCATTATCCCATATCCCTCACTGCTTCCTCTTGTTGTGTCTGCTGCCCGTGCCACGCCTCGAAAACCCCAGAGGACCTGCAGCAGCCGTATGTTGTGACCTTTGGCTCTTTTGCAGCTCATGGACTCACAGTGTGGAAAACAAGCAGCGGAGTGTGCATGAGCTGTGTGAAATGTTGTGTAATCAAAAGACACACAGGATGTCAACGTAGAGATGTATTCTGTGACTCTGAGCAGGATGGAGTGGGGTTAGATCCATGAGCTGCTTCAAGTGGATTTAAAGCTTTATTTTTAAAGAAAAATGTCTGTCACTGCCTTCATTTAGGCTAAATGTAATCATGGTGTCAGTGGCAGGTGTGGCGACATGAACTACAACTCATCCAGGAAAAGATTACTCAGTTTACAGCAAAAACTCTGCCACGAGAATTGTCACAAGACATTTTGCTGCATCTAAGAGCAAGAAAATTCTTTATAATTTCTGATGATTTATGCAGAATCTCCCTGTTGTCAATTCTCTAAAACATGATGAACTTTAAAGCTTCACTTTTTTACACGTGTGCACTTTATTCACCATGTCTTAAACTTAATATCTAAGTTGTTATGTAATGTATAATTCGTGTAAACTCCAGCAGCTATAATGTTCTGCTGAAAGTACATATCAGAAAAGGATTAAAATAATAATTATTTCTGTATTTGTCTGAATAACAAATGTGAGTTCAACGAAAAGGAACCCTCAGCATTTTCTGCAAAAATTTGGAAAAATGTGTGCAACTGTCAAACTGTTAAACTGCACAAGTATAAAAATATGATCACGTTTTATGAAAAATCACGTTTTCTGTTCTATTATTATGTATGTTTTAATTGCCATCTTTTATTCTTTATTTTATTTTATGTTATTGTTTACAAAAAGTCACTTTAGTTTTGGAATAATAAACTTAATTTTCACATTAGTATAAAAACATTTTACACTTACATTACTTTACATATAAGCCGTTGATCAGAAATAGGAAACAGAAACAGGTTAATTAAACACTTATTAGATTTATTAATAACTTCATTAAACAGTAAAAGAAACATCGTGATAAAATATAAGCAGAAATGTAGTTTCTCCGTCTGTTTACATCTCTGTTAAAGTGCTTTAGCCCTGGACCTTGGAATCACCCCTCTGTTTTGCTGAAGTGATTTAGCCCTGGACCTGACAGCCAATGAGAAGAGACGCGAGTGAAGCCGTCAGGAAGTGAAGTTACCCAAGAGGGACATAAACAGATGTTGACACGTTGATAACGCGTCAAATGCGTGTGAAATTTCGACGCGTCAATGACACGTAATTAACGCGTCTTTGACGCGTTGTTTACACGTTGTTTACACGTCGTTTACGCGTCATTTTTCGAGGCGAATTTGACGCGTAATTGACGTGTAAACAACACGTTGTTAACGCGTTGTTTACACGTCATTAACGTGTCGATGTAACATGTAATTTTCACGTGAAAATGACCCAGCTGGCCTTCCATACACATGTCTCTTCCTACACAAGCATGTACACGTGTATACTCACACACATCATTAGACACACACACGCAGCCCCGCTCCGCTCTCTGCACTTCACACATTCACACACAAAGCTCATACATACACACACCTGCGCTGTTTTCACAGACCTAATGCCCATTTTGAGACTTGTGAGTGGACGAAGACCTGGAGGGAACTACACGCAAGTGTTTCCATTTGAGTCATCTCTGTCCACTGACTCCCTACATGTGTCTACAACAGGCATGTCCAAACAGTTGGCCTAATGAGGGGTGACATCTGCCAACATACTGTGAATCTATCTCTTGTAATGCACCACCTTTCCATCTGCCCAAAGACAAAGAAATTTAAAGAAAAAGGTCATTTTAGTGGTTAACATTAGGCTCAATTAAACACAAGGCCTCTCGTGTATCTGAACCTTTTTTTATTAGATTACAGCATCCGTTTACAGTAGGTGGTAGGGGTTGAACTGCTACATATATTTTGTAAAGTCAGCATTAGCATGATAATAGCCGAGTTGACGTTGACTACTGTAGTTGATTACATCGTAGGAACTCAAGACGCAATTTTTTTTATTTTTTATTTTTTTTATTATTTACAGAACAAAAGGATAACAAAACAGCAGGAGCATGTATTCATGCTCCTACCATTTATCATACTGCAAATAAGTCACAAGAAAACCAAAACTATTATTAAGATGCAAAAGTTAGTTTTATTTTATTGAATCCAATAAATAAAATAAACCACCGCAACGGTGGTGATGGTGATGGTAGTGGTGATGCATGGTGGTGCAATGTGATGGATTCTCCAATGGTGGTGGTGTGCGGTGGTGGATTCTCCACCGGAGGTGTTGGATTCTCCACCGGAGGTGTTGGATTCTCCACCGGAGGTGTTGGATTCCACCATGAATTAAACAAAGTGAAACTAAAAACGGGAGGCGGGCGGTGGTGGGATCCCACCGTGGATTAAATAAAATACAACTAAAAACAACATCATCTTTAGTGAAAACCTTCTGCACTGTTGATGAATTTCTACCTGTTCGGGAAGACTTTGCCTGCTCCTCACCTTCCATCTGCTTGGAAGAATCCCTTTTGTGGCCAGCGACTTGGCGCTGATCACGTGACACAATCACCGACTTTGACTAGTCGACGTGAAATTTGAAAACTCGTGAGATAGAGTCAACTAGTCGACAGACTAGGGACCATAGGTGGTCGATTGAGTCCAAGTCTGGATGACAAAAGTCCCAATGGATTACGGAAACAGCGCTGGACCTATGGCAACGCACGTCCCTGCTTGGAAGTCCTCATGAGCCAGCTACCAGCTCTCAAGATTCACTGATGGGTCTGGAGGTCTGGTTCTGCTCCGGTTCTGGTCCGGTTTGGTGGGTTCCTTGTTGCTTCTCTGCATCCGCTGGGTACCGAGCAGATCAAAAGCTTCCCTCTAGTTTTTCAGCAGAAGGAAACAGGGCTTCTGGGCAGGGTCAATGTCAATTTTATTTATAAAGCACATAAAAACAACTGAAGCTGACCAAAGTGCTTTACAGTTAAAACAGAAAAAATAATAATAATAAAAGAGTAAAATGCATCTAGTGCCACTAAAAAATACAAGTAATAAAGTTAACACACAACAACAATAAAAACTGCTCAAAATTTGATCTCAGACTCTGCGAGGATTAAATGCCAAGTAAAACAGATGAGTCTTGAGCAAAGATTTAAAAGTCTCAACAGTCTGAGCGGTCTTTAAATTCTCGGGTAAACTGTTCCACAGCTTTGGAGCAGCAACCGCAAAAGCCCGATCACCTCTGGACTTCATTCTGGATCTGGGGACATCTAAGAGAAACTGGTTGGTAGACCGGAGTGCTCTTACTGGAGTGTAGATGTTAATAAGATCACATAAATATGACGGGGCCAGACCTTTTAAGATTTTAAAAACAAGCAATAAAATCTTAAAATCAATCCGATAGTGGACAGGGAGCCAGTGAAGAGAAGCCAGGACAGGGGTTATGTGTTCATATTTTTTAGTTGAAGTTAAAAGACGAGCTGCTGCGTTCTGGACAGATTGTAAACGATGCAAAGATGATTTGTCTAAACCAACATACAATGAATTACAATAGTCTAAGCGAGAGGTAATAAAAGCGAGAATCACCTTTTCAAGGTCTCTGGAAGAGAGACAAGACTTCACCTTGGCATTGAGTTGTAGCTGGAAGAAACTGGATTTAACAACAGCATTTATCTGTTTGTCCAATTTAAAAGCACTGTCAAAAATAACTCCCAGATTCCTGACATTGGAGTGGCTATATGAAGCCAAGGGGCCAAGAACATTAAGGGTGTTGTTACATTTACCGGTACCAAAGCTGATGACTTCCGTTTTATTTTCATTTAAATTCTGAAAATTTTGTTTTGACCAGACTTGTCATGTAGACAGTTAAATAGTGGATCCAGTGGAGTGACTCTGTCTGACTCAATTGGAAGATATAACTGGGTGTCATCAGCAAAGTGCAAAGGGTCACACACTGGAAAAGGGATCAAGTATTAGATTTCACAAGGCTCAGAAGAGAGCATGAACTATAGAACGAGGTAATGCTCCAGCATCGGATGAATGATCTTCTCAGCCTTACATGCCTCAGGAGCTCATGAGGTGATTAACTACAGGTGTGGAAGTAGGATGGCCTCTGATGGATAAACGCTAGAACTGCTACACTATTGTCATGATCAGCAGTCTCTGCTGCCCCTTTCTTCTCAAGTCTCTGTCCCATTATGGCTTTTCTTTATCACGTCCTCTGTTCCCTGCCTTGCTCACAGCCCCTCATATCATGTCTCTGCTCCTCTTTGTCATCATGCTGTTTTTCCTGCCTCTTCATGTCATGTTTTCTGCTCTGTCATTCAGCCACGCCACCCTCTGCACTTTCAGCTCATCAGCCCTGATTCGCAGCACCTGTTCCTGGCCTTATTTAAAACCATGTTCTGTGCCAGGTTTGGCATAACCACCACAGAGTATCTACCTAGCCCCACGCCTTCAGCGAGACCCAAGCATTCAATGGGTTCCACGCCATCTGTAGGTCTCATGTCGGCCTCTGCCTCAAGACCCCCCATGTCAGCTGCAACTCCTATGATCAAGCCTGCTGCAGACTCCACAAGCCTCTCACTTTTACTCATGTCTGGCTATTTTGAATTCAAAAACCTGGTTCTTGACAACTACGGTATGTCTGCATGAAGATAAATAAGATTGTGCCCCACTTCTTTTAACAGAACGTGACTGACCTTATTACTCTGTAGATACTAATACGCCTCAGAGCTTTTCAGGTTGTTCATCGCTTCACCGTCGAAAGCAACCGAGTCAATGAAATAGCTACCGGTAAATATGCCAGTGCATGTAATCTGCTGCCGCTTCTTCAGGTCGTCCTCCATCCCTTGTCTGCAGAAGAAAGTGGACTTCAGGAAGAGGGATGCCCAACATCCCCCTCTGACCATCAACACACCGCAGTGGAGAGAGTAGACAGCACCAAGTTCCTGGGAGTGCACGTCTCAAAGGACCTGTCCTGGAGCAGGAACACTGCAGCACTGGCAAAGAAGGCTCACCAGCGTCTCTACTTTCTCCGCAAGCTGAAAAGGGCTGGAGCTTCAACCCCCATCATGAGCACCTTCTACAGAGGTGCCATAGAAAGTGTCCTGACCAGCTGCATCACTGTGTGGTTTGGTGCATGTACTGCATCCTGCCGCAAGAGCCTCCAGCGCATTGTGAGAGCAGCTGAGAAGATCGTGGGCACCTCCTTGCCCTCACTGCAGGACTTACACAGCAAACGCCTCACTCGGAAAGCCCACCGCATGGCAGGTGATCCCACACACCCACTACACAGCTGCTTCAGACTGCTGCCATCAGGGAGGAGACTGAGGAGTCTCCAGGCTCGAACCAGCAGACTGAGAGACAGCTCTGTTCATCAGGCAGTCAGAATGCTAAACACTCTGCCTGCTCTGCCTCCCCTCCCATTTGAACTGCCTTAACACTAAAACTTTCTCACATATTATCACTCAACACAAAGTTTTTAACACTAGACTCTGTGTCATCAAACGGGTTTTCACTAAACTCTCGGTCATGTGCTCATACAGTTTGCACTACTTCTCATACTTGCACTAATGTCTGTATTACATCACTGCCTATAATCATAATACTGTTTACATTCTCTGTTTACATTTATTAATACTGTTTACTTTTATTACTACTGCTTACATGTAATTACTACTGTTTACATTTATTTACACTACTCTAATATCTACACCACTGCTGGTACATATACAGTGTGCTCTGAACGGTCTTATTTAGGGATGCCCAATGTGCCTTACTGCATATGCCACTTTTTGCCTCTACAACAACATCAACTACTACCTCATACATATACTGTGTACATTGACTCATACGCTGCTTTGCCACTTTGCAAATGTCAATGCTAGAAACCTTTAGTTTATTTTAGTTATACTTTTTATACTCTTTTTTTATACCACTATGCAAAAAAACTCAGGACAGTGTTAGTTTTACTATTTTATGCTTATGTCTATTATTATATGTTTCAGTGTTTCAATGTTTAGATGTTTACTGTTGCACCGAGGGACTGAGAGAAACGCAATTTCGGTCCTGTGTATGTCCTGCACTGTACATATTGCAGATCTGACAATAAAGTTGACTTTGACATTTGACTTTGACTTTGAAAGCAGTATGGTTATGTTGTCCTGTTTGAGCTCTGACAGGCGGTGATCTTACATATCCAGTATTTAAATTAAATCCACAATGCTCAGAGAAACTACATTAGCTCGTACTGTTCGTACACAAACTCTGGTTTCAGTCCACGATGGAAGTCAAACACACAATTCACGCACAACATCATGGGGCCTAGGAATAAGGTCAATAACTTTTGTGTACTACCAGTTCATGGATTCAACCACCCCCCTCCACTATGTGTCAAATGCTTTTAGCTTAAGGCTCTGGGTGTAAATTTGGCCGTTAAAAGCATTTTTGGGACCATTAAAAGCATATACGGTAATCTGATATTAAATTGATCTCATTTTAACTCTTTTAAGGGGATTTTGTAAAAAAAAAATATATATATAATATATATATATATATATTGCTATAATGGTTTGTTCTCATGAAGGCAGAAGTGCTTTGTTGGCTGGATGTCCACTGTTGACATCATCCAGGACACTATGAAGTTAGAAAGATAGTTTGAAAAATAAAATATACACATCAAATTTATGTACCGGTAAACCACTTTTTGCTTAATGTCAGTGCATTCTTTTACACATGCTGGAATTTATTTAAAGCTGTAACTAGCTCTCTGTCTTATTGCCTTATGACTGTTTAATGACATATGGATTTATTTTAACTGGTGAGTTGCATGAAAGGACCTATTTCCAGTTTTATTAAATTTTATTTTATTTTGTGTAACTCTGGTCAGTGGTTAGAAACATCTCGCTCCAATTAGAAATGTGTTTTCTTTTTAGTTTCAATCTGTCTATTCAGATCGACAATCATCTGATCTGACCAATAAAAAAAAATAAAAAAAAATGTTTATCTGGGAGATTATTACACAGATTAGGATGTAATGCGTACGTGTTTGTGTTTTACAAAATGCATTTAGAGGGATTTTCTAAACGGCCTTTTAAGCCAGCTGATAACGACAAAGTGGTCAAATCAGCACTAGATAACTGAGGGTAATGTTGTAAATATTTTCTACATCTACCTTATAATCTGTCTGTTTTGCTACTTTAATATCTTTGTTTTAACTTGTTTAAAAAAATCAGTATTTCTCTCTTATGTTTGTCTATTGTTGATTGTTCAAGGAAAATCTACTGTTGCTGTTCAATCAATCAATCAATCAATCAATCAATCACCTTTATTTAACCAGGTAGAGCCCGTTGAGATCGAGATCTCTTTTACAAGGGTGACCTGGTCAAGTGGTCAGCAGCACACGTCACATTGGCAATAGGCATTTGCACTTATCAAAAAGAAAATAAAGAAAACTACAATCACAGTAAACAGATGTTGACAGTTCAAAACCAACAGGATATGACAGATTTCTATATACATTATATACAAAACAAGCAGACAGACCTCGGTTGGGTAAATAAAGTTTAAAAAAAAATCAACAATGACATGTATATTGGATAAGTAATGGTTAGAAACATCTGCAATGGTCAAGTTTCTTGATGACATTTTCTACTACGGTTGACATAAAGGATCCAGGAGAGATGAATGTTGATAGTTTCAGATCTTTCTGTAAGTTGTTCCAGGCTGAGGGGACGGCGAAGCTGAATGCTCTTTTTCCTAGTTCAGTTCTGACAGGAGGAACTGACAGGAGGACTAAATCGTTCTTTAGTTTATAGACAGGTCTCTCTTGTAAATGAGTCCTCGAGGCTCGAGATTAACCTGACTAAATAAAGGTTGAATGAAAATTTATTGTGTTCAATGAGGATTATCTGTATCTGCAAATTAAAAAAGCATACAGTACTGTGATGCAGGTTTTCCATGCAAAAGTAGCATCAACAGAAGGCAAAAACATCCAAAACAATCAATTCCTTAATTTACATTTATTTCCTTATTTTAAAGCAGTGTTTTTCGACCACTGTGCCTAGGCACACTAGTGTGCCGTAGGTGATCGTCAGGTGTGCCTTGGAAATTATCAAAAAAGCCCCCCCCCCCCCTTTCTACAACCTCTTTAAATTTAAGACCACATTGTTGTGGTACTGTTTGGGTGTATTTTTGAAGACATGTAAAGTGCAATTTGAAATAAGAAATATAAAATATGATAAAAATGTTTTTTTGTGTTTGGGTAGTTTGGGTAGTTTTCCGTCCGTCCGTCCGTCCATCCGTCCGTCCGTCCGTCCGTCTAATCTAATCTAATCTAATCTAATCTAATCTACCGGTAGTCATCCATCCAAAATAAAACAAACCTAATGGTACAAAAGGTAAATTTAGGCAGAATGAGTTAGTTCAGTTTCACCAGCCTGTAATGGTTTTTATAAAAATTTACTGGTTATTTGGTGTTGGAGGTCTGGACTTCTAAAATGTGTTCTTTTTGCTGACAATACCACTTTTTTTTAAATTTTGGTAGTGATTTGAAACAAATGTCTGAGTTGTTAAGAATAGAGTTTGTTAAATTACAAACTTGGTTTAAATTGAACAAGCTATCATTAAAGCTAGAGAAAACAAATTATATGTTATTTAGTAATAAAAAGAAAACTATGGATTTTTCTTTTAAAATTGATGGTGTTGAAGTAAGTAGACTAAGTGAGGTGAAGTTTTAGGGTGTGGTTATTGATGACAAACTGTCGTGGAAACGGCACATAAATTCTGTTATAATTAAGATATCTAGATCAACTGCAGTACTGTATAAAGTAAAGGATTTGTTAAATGATGAAGCTCTATATTTGCTGTATAATACAATTTTTGTTCCACAATTATTTTATTGTGTTGAAGTTTGTGGAAAGGCATGCAAAACTATAATAAAGCCTATTTTTATTTTACAAAATTGAGCTGTGAGAATTATTACAAGAAAGCCCTAATTTCATCCATCAAATATATTATTTAACCAAGGAGCTGCTACATACGGACTACAAAACCTCAGTACAAAACTGGTCTAAAGGGACGGTCTGTTTCAATACAGGGAGTTGATTTGTGGAACGGCTTGGGAAATGATGTTAAAAATGCAAAATCAGTGCTTGTGTTTTAAAAAAAATGATCAAAACTACAGTAAATTGTTAACAAAATACTAAAATTTTCAGTTTAAATGTTTATTGTACTAGAAATTTTTAGATCTGTGATGAGTTACTCTTTTTGTTCGATTACTCATTGACAATTATTGTTTGAATTGATTGTTTGAATTGATTTTGTTTTTGAAAAAAAGGGGCAGCTATAATAAGATTTCTTCTTCTTTCTGCCACCTTTCATTTTATGTTTTTTTTTCTTTTCATATTATATGTAAAATGGTTTTTTATATATTTTTTCTTTAGTATTTTAAATGTAAAATGAATAAAAAAATTAAAAATTAAAAAAAGATCTCACTACCTCAACTAACTTTTTCCCCATTCAGACAAACCCTAAAGCAATTTATGCAATCTAAAGCACAAGTGCGAATACCCCCCCACCCCCCACCCAAAAAACAACAACATGCATTCACATTAAAGCTCATGTTTAGCTTTTGCCGCAATTACCAGCATATTTGCCTCACTTTAAACCATCTGACAGCATCACTCAGTGCACGCGAGATAGAATTTAATCTAATCTCATCAGATTGTCTAATCCTGGAGTTGAAATCGCTTGAACATATTTAGAGAGGTTAAGAGGAGTTAAACCTCACAACCGTACAAGCATCAACGGCTTGTCTGATGAGAGCACAGAAACTCTATTGTTTCATTCATTTAAATGAGATTCCATGACGGCTGCGGTTGCAGATGAATTATGTATGTGCTGCCGTGCTTGTATGTGACAGACATTGGCTCCCTGGGAATGTAGGACACATGCTTATGCATAACAATGGTCTTCAGTTATATTCTCACCATTTGGCCGTTTAGCTCAAATGTTCTTCCCTTTGAACAAAAAAGGAGTTTATTCTGGTATTCATGTGTGTGTATACAGTATCTGTCATACACCTGCTTCTGAGAAATCACACTCGCATCTCAGATGGCCGTTGGTGTATTCATATGTAGAGAAGGTGGTGTCCCAGAACTTTTACTTGTTCTTTTATTCTTAAAGTAAAGCAAACAACGACCGTTTAGCTGACAAAGTAACCATCATCTGTTTGGAATCACATGTGTCTGCACTTTTCATATGGTGTTCCCATTTTTGTTATTGTGAAGCGCAAACATATGTTTTAATTAAAGTGGTGAAGTTGGGTTGAATTGGCCCTATTCAGTGGCTTTAATGCAGGGGTCACCAACACGGTGCCCGCGGGCACCCGGGTGCCCCCAAGGACCATTTGAGGTGCCCTCGGACCTGTTCTAAAAATAACACAACTCACTACTAAGCTGCATTTAAAAGTTCATTTTTATTCAGTTGTTGTTCTTTTTTGTATTTATATATATTTTAAAATGTCTATCTTAAAAATATGTTCTTAAAGATATGTTTATTACGGTATACTTTTTTTTTCAATTTACGCTTTATTTCCGAAGAGTTTATCAAACTGGTGCCCTTTGTATATGACTGTACCCACAAAGTAGCTCTCAGTTTCAAAAAGGTTGGTGACCCGTGCTTTAATGGATCCTAATGTGGTTTTCTTACAACAAAATCTGTTTGTTGTCACTCAAAAATCCACATAAAGCTTTGAATTGAGGATAATCATCATGTAGTCTAAACAACTCTGAATCTTGAATTTTGAAGTCTGGATGGATGGGTGGGTGGATGGATGGATGGATGGATGGATGGATGGATGGATGGATGATGGATGGATGAATAATGGATGGAAAGAGTGATGGTTGATAGCAGTGGTGTAGTCTACATTTTTGTAGTGGGCATACAAGTAAGTAAGTAATAAGTAAGTAATTTTTATTTATATAGCACATTTCCCAGACATGAGAGTCACAAAGTGCTTCACAGGAGGAAAAATCATACAGTGCTTAGAAACCAAAGTACACTGGTTAGTAAAGTGTAATCATCAATTTATTTGGCTTTTTAAGCATATTGAACAGTTCCAAATTTCTCTGATGCTTATAATTGAATAAATGAACAAACTTTGTACAACATCTGGCTTTGTATTAAAAACATGTTATAGAATTTATAAAACCATATCAAAGAAAAGCACTGCACACCGATAGATTGTTATGGAAGCATTTAACTACAGTTTAACGTATCAATGACATGTACCTAATGGTATGTCATGTACCATTGGGCACTTTTAAGTGGGTATACTGCAATTCTTAAACTTTTCTAGTGGGTATACTCCATATACCCGAGTATCACGTAGACTACACCACTGGTTGATAGGTAGATGATGAATGGATGGATGGATGATGGATGGATGGATGATGTATGGATAGATGATGGATGATAGCTGATGGATGGATGATGAATGGATGGATGATGGATGGATATAGATAGATCATGGATGGATGGATGGATGGATGGATGATGGATGGATGTAGATAGATCATGGATGGATGGAGGATGGATGGATGATGAATGGATGGATGATGGATGGATGTATATAGATAGATCATGGATGGATGGATGATGGATGGATGGATGGATGGATGGATGAAAAGATGGATGATGGATGATGATGGATAAATGATGGAAAGATAGATGATGGATGGATGGATGATAGATGGATGAATGATGGATGGATGATAGATGGATGAATGATGGATGGATGATAGATGGATGGATGGTGTAGTAGCTGAGAATGAACTTTGTCTGTCTGTTAGCAAAATTCACCAGATGTACCGGTACATGATTAATAATAATAATAATAATAATAATAATAATAATAATAATAATAATGTCACATTTGTCATCTGTGTATGTTTCCATACAAGATGAAATTAGTCTCTGCATTTAACCCAATCACCACCAGGTGGGGCAGTGGGCAGCTATTGAAGGCGCCCGGGGGGCAATTGGGGATGAGGTGTGTTGCCCATAGACACCACAAGGTATGCCGTGACTGGGGTTCGAACCTGGGTCCTTCGGGTCCCAAGTCGGTTCCCCTGCCTCTACACCATCTTGGCCCCCATTAACTTCTTTATCCAGGCTAATTCAAGATGGCCGCTGCAACCAATGGACCTTAAGGACAAAAGAGGTTTTTAATAATTTTACAGATATTAACTAGAAATTGATATAACTCATAGTGTGCGTTAAAACCCAGTTTAGTCTGTTTGGGTTCCCAGAATAAAACTTGATGGTCAGCTCGACGTCTAATGGTGTCTGACCGGTCTCTGACTGGTGTCTGACTGGTGTCTGACTGGTGTCGTGTCTGACTGGTGTGTGACTGGTGTCGTGTGTGACTGGTGTGTGACTGGTGTGTGTGACTGGTGTCTGACTGGTGTCTGACTGGTGTGTGACTGGTGTCTGACTGGTGTCTGACTGGTGTGTGACTGGTGTCTGACTGGTGTCTGACTGGTGTGTGTGACTGGTGTCTGACTGGTGTGTGTGACTGGTGTCTGACTGGTGTGTGACTGGTGTCTGACTGGTGTGTGACTGGTGTCTGACTGGTGTGTGACTGGTGTCTGACTGGTGTGTGACTGGTGTCTGACTGGTGTGTGACTGGTGTCTGACTGGTGTCTGACTGGTGTCTGACTGGTGTGTGTGACTGGTGTCTGACTGGTGTGTGACTGGTGTCTGACTGGTGTCTGACTGGTGTCTGACTGGTGTGTGACTGGTGTCTGACTGGTGTCTGACTGGTGTCTGACTGGTGTGTGACTGGTGTGTGACTGGTGTCTGACTGGTGTGTCTGACTGGTGTCTGACTGGTGTCTGACTGGTGTGTGACTGGTGTCTGACTGGTGTGTGACTGGTGTCTGACTGGTGTGTGACTGGTGTCTGACTGGTGTGTGACTGGTGTCTGACTGGTGTGTGACTGGTGTCTGACTGGTGTCTGACTGGTGTCTGACTGGTGTGTGACTGGTGTGTGACTGGTGTGTGACTGGTGTCTCACTGGTATAACTGGTGTTACAGGTTTGTGGATGAACATTCGTTTGTTTTCTTGTTCTCTCTTGTTTTGAAATGACAGTAAAACGCCAGGCTGTCTTGTTGTCTGTGCTTGGTGGGATTAGAAACGAGCAGCCTTTAAAGCTCACATGCAGAACGTCAGCTTGCTGAGAAACAAAATGCACATTTATTACATTAATGCTTTGTCAGATTAGTTGCCAGATGTGACAACACATCAATATTTTTCTGTACTTCTCCTCTGCAGCCACACTGGACCAGCAGTGGTTCTGTACCAGTCCAGTGTTGGATCACCGTGAACCCCGGAGCATGTGTTGAAACAGCTTCAAAACAGATTCACTGTTTTATCAGTAAATAAAATAAATTAGAACTTGAAACTTTAAATCAATGTGTTCAGTTTCCATTTTATGTTGTGGCACAAACGGGCCGGCGGGACGTAAATAAGAAGCACATATAGTTTATGTCTAGTTGAAAATGTTCTTGAAAACAAAATGGATTAAAAACTTTGATGTGTTATGATTTATGGATGGATGGATGAAGCCTTGCCTCAGGGCAACAGTTGACAAATGGGCAATCCCCTCGGCCTATTTGTCCTCTTTAGCTGCACTTGTGTCTAATTAGTCTGTGTTGCGGGGGGTGGGGGTTGTCCCTCCAGCTGCAGGGAGACAGACTTTATGATCTTTATTGACGTTTATTAGAAAACTACGCTTTGATCGAAGTGTGACAATTTATTCAGTGATAGAAATACAATTTAATTTGAGGTTGTTGTTTTTTTTCTTTCACATCCACCATGAATAAAAATGACAAATTTAAGAATGCACATATTATATATTCATATGTTTACCTCAGATGATATATATATATATATATA
>JBBPBX010004981.1:8304-21977 GCA_038048925.1 Garcialebias charrua
CATAAAGGTGAAGGCTGCACAGAAGTCTGTTGGATTCGGCCTCCCCACCATCAGACATTTACACCTCCGTATGCAGGAAGAGAGCCACCTGCATCATGAAGGACCCCACTCACCCAGCACACACCCTTTTTGCCCCACTCCCCTCAGGAAGGAGGTTGAGGAGCATTAAGTGTAGAACCACTAGACTGAAGGCCCCAGTATAGCTCTGCCTTCGGCCGTACGCCGCTCTACGCGCGCGTTCTGTGCGTAGGCAGTTCTCAGTATAGCTCTGTGTTCGTTCTTGCGTTAATGCTCGCGTTTTCGCTCCAAATTCTTGACGTCATTTGAGCAGCAGCAGGGCAGAGCGTTTACCTATGGGACAAATTGAGGTTGCTGATTGGTCATTTGCTGACACGCCCACTGAATTGATTGACAGGTCGGGTGGGGAAAAAAAGGCACGAGCTGCAGCCGCAGTCTGCTTTGGTCTGGGCCTAACTACCGTATTTTCCGAAATATGGGTCACACCTGAATATAGGTCGCAGGGCATGCAAAAATGATAAAAAGCCGCAACCTATATTCCAGAAAATACGGTATTAGCTGACTAACCTTTATCTTGTCTCCCCGTAAAAGAACTTCAGCCTGTACATCAAACTGACAACCCTGAGCGGTTTCTGCTGCAGATGAGATACTGATTACTAAAGACAACTCCATTAAACACCACTTCAACCTGATCATTTCCTTTAGCCTTGCTCTAAGGCAGACCGTGAATGTTCTCAGAATCGTAAGTGTTGTTTTATTCCTTTCAGGGTCTAACTACGCCATGTCTAATGGGGGTGGGGCCCCCAGCAGTTCCACCCACTTGTTGGACTTCCTGGAGGAGCCCATTCCCGGCGTGGGCACCTACGACGACTTCCACACCATCGACTGGGTCCGCGAGAAGTGCAAGGATCGGGAGAGACACCGGAAGGTGAGGACGGACAAGATGAAACTTTAAAATCCTAAAACTCTTCAAACACACCAGCAATGTTCTAAATGTCCTCAGACCGAAAATAAACAAGATCTTCTGTATAGAAAGGACTTTTAGAACATTGTTAGAGAATCAAAGAGTTCTATTTAAAGTAATCTGTGTTATTACTAAGAACCAATGGATTTCCTTGTGATTCCTTGTGGGGAGTAGTGGCACAGAGGTTAGAGACGGTGGGCCTGTGATCGGAAGATCGCCGGTTCAAGCCCCAGTACTGACAACATCAAAAAAAATGTGGGTGGAAAAAGGTGAAACACCCACACCTGCCTCCACCCTCATTCGCCCCACCCTGGGCCCCTGAGAAAGGCCCTTAACCCCCACCATCTGCTCCCTAAACAGATCTCTCTTGAAAATGAGTTCTCGTCAGTGTTGCCAGATCCCGCGACAGAAACAAACGTCCGGCTCCACGAAAACAAGCCCAAAACGAGCCCAAATGGGAACCCACCCTGTTGTGTAAAACAAAGGCCGTTTTTAAACAGTATAAACATACATTTATTATGGCATTACATATAAACAGCAAAATTATGCTAAACACTTTGAAGAACATATCCACTCTAAAAAATAAAAATACATTTTGCGTATTTACCGGTACAGTATACAAATTAATCCCATTAAGCCTCTGGGACTCATTTACCAGAGAGACCTGAATTTTAAACGAAGAGTGATGACAACAATGGATAACGACAACAACAGACAATCATAAAGGATGTGTACAAATTAAAATATATATTTTTAAATTAAACAGCAAACTCATAGTAAGCAAAGTCAACAAAAAACTTTCTTTAAAGCTGCTATATGTAACTTTTCTAACAATATATTTTTAACATATTTCTTCACTCTGTCACTAGATTGATGTTAGAGAGGTAATCTCTGAAAAAAACTAAAAAAAATATTGTCCCCTTGCTTCTCCAGGTGGTAAATAAGCATTTCTAAAAAGAAAAAGTGACCCGCCATTTTCCAGCCAATAAAAACAAAGTTTGTAACCAGCCAATAAAAACCGAGCTTGAATTCGAATCAGCCAATAAAAACAGAGCTTGAATTTGAATTTTAACAGACCACAAGGGGGCAGTGCCATATATGGCTCTGAGGGGGAGGGATCAGAATGCTTTGCTTGTTGAAATTTTTTCTAAGTGCTGATGTTCTACAGAAACTGCAGACTCCACCTTTAATCTCTATCCTGAATCATGCTCAATGAAGCATTTTTGCTTCATTTTAGCGTGGTCTTGTCACTCTAGACAAAGAATAAAGAACAAAGAATAAACCTTAAAATAACTTCAGGAGTATGTACATTTTACATGTAACATATATACAGATAAGCAGCACATTAGCATGAAGCACCACAAATGATGCACCTCACTGCCCACGTTACTAGCTGGAGATTTCTTAATGCAGCCTTCGTTGTGATACACCTTCATAAAGATATAAGAAACAGTGTAAGCATCACACACAAAAATACACCAATCTTTTATCCTTCTCATCGATGCAAGGAAACTTACAAGAAGTCGTCTGTATTCTGCTCAAGCTCTACTCGTCATTACTTGCGCGCGCTTACTGTATAATGTTTTTACCGCTGAATAAACATCAGCCAGTGCCTGTCCAACCGCACCTGAACGTAACATCCGCCTTGACGTAACATACGTGGAAGGGGGGCATGAAGGGACAAACTACCTACCACTCGTATTCATTTTTGCTTTCACTCGGACAGAAAAAACAAGCCTAAATAAGCGACTTAACATTAAAGACCGTGTAAAGTAAAATTAAATTTGTGTTTTGAGTTTGTCACACGGCATAAATATGTGTTATTAATCACCCATATAAATCTGACTGATTAAAAACATTGTTTACCTTATAAAATTGTCTCAAAAATCATAGCCTGGCCCTCGCCTTCCTGCACAGCTCCGCTCAATTCTCATTTCCCTTCACTGCACAGTCTGGGATTCCTCCCATAGGCAAGGATTTCTCCGGCCGATTTTTGACCGGACCAATCAGAGAGCAGAAGGCGGAGTTTTGAACGACGTCGACTGACGTCGTCATTCAAAATGGCTGCCGCCACGAAGGAATTTTCAATAAAACAAGGTAAAAAACTATTATTTCTCTGCTGAGAAAAAATATATTTCATAGCTGACGTTATATCAGAAGTGTTCCTGAGCAATCAGAGAGCAGAAGGCGGAGTTTTGAACGATGTCGACTGACGTCGTCATTCAAAATGGCTGCCGCCACGAACGAATTTTCATCAAAACAAGGTAAAAAACTATTATTTCTCTGCTGAGAAAAAATATAGTTCACAGCTGACGTTATATCAGAAGTGTTCCTGAGCTTAACAGTTCCTAAATCAATTCACGAAATGGTCAAATCTGCTGGATATTAAATAGTTTCGGTTTGATATTTTCCAAACAGCCTCGGGTGCGCTACGAAAATAAATGATAAAAAATCGAATTTTATCTCAAATGTTTCATCTAGGCCAACAGTCAGTAAATTAAAGACATATAATTACACACTGGTGGCAGAAAAAATATCCACCGAGTGGTTTCTGAGCAATTTATCTGAATAGCCTGGACCTCACCAGACTAAACTAACAAAACTCTGCCTCCTGTTCTCTGATTGGTCCATTCAAAAATCTCCAGGAGAAATCGTTGTCTATGGCAGAGATGCCAGACCCTAGTCCAAAGCGAAGTGAAGGACAAAGGGTCTGGTTTAAACCAGGCTACAAAAATCATGAAAAAACATGATTTTGCCTTGGTCTCAAACGGTGGGGGCGTGTCAGCGCGTGGTTTCAGCGCAGCTGCGCTCGTGTCCTGCCCCCTGAGCTGACTGTGTGTGGAGAGGCAGACAGGACAGGAGCAGCAGTAAACCTGCTCTGTTTTTATCTGAGTTCTGGCTGTAACACCAGCTCATTTTTCCAAGAGTTACGCTGTTTTTAGTGCACAAACAACTCTGGTTTTGTTTTTAAAGTTGAGGACACATAACTCCGCTGTTATGTGTTTAATAATAAGCGCTATTTTAGAAGATGAGCAGCGGACTCGCTGCACCCGGTCCGACCCGGTCACCTCGCATGCGGGGTCTGTGTTGGTGATTAAAATAAAGAGTAATCACGTTGATAAGTTATCTCATCTGTGTCAGCGGAGTCACGGCGTTTCACGGCGCGCGTGGCAGGATTTCAGCTCCACGCGGATCGCTCTCACACACACACACACACACACACACACGCGCGGGGGGGCGCGGATGTGCGCGGAGGTGCAGGTGCAGGTCGCTCCAGCAGCACGCCTGGGTTTGTTTGACTCCCTCCTGCGTCTCAATGTCACAATGGAGCGGCTGCAGTCCTCCATGCGTAAAAGGAGTGAGAGTACTGGAGGGAGACGGTCGGTAGCGAGTGAACGGCTCCACCGAAGAACGCATTTATACGGCTGGAGCTGCAGGGGGTGGGGCTTGTTACCGTGTGACGAAACACGGACACATTTAAACCACGCCTAAAAAATCCTGAAACAGAAATATCTTTATACACAGTTTGATCTATAACTCCAAAATTAATTGAGCTACAATTTTGAGACTTTTTACTCATTTACAAGATTACAATTATGACATTTCTAATGTTTATTGAAGAAAATGTTGAAATTCACTTTACACGGTCTTTAAAAACAAGCCCAAGAAACCGCAACCCGCGACTCAACAAATTTATGGTCGGCTGCAGAAAAAAACAAGCCCAAAGTCACTTATAATAAGCGGACTTGCCAACTATGGTTCTCGTGGCTCAGTGAGACTACCTGTATAAATAAAGGGTAAATGAAAAAAGAAAAAAAAATCACTTCCTCTTCAAAAAACGTAATCGATTCATTCGGCAAGAAATGTAAAAATAATCCTTGCTGCTGAACAGGAAACATCTGATTTCAAGTTTCCTGCTGCCGCAACAGTTTGGAGAACAGGAGAGTAAAGGCCTCGTTATACTCGCGCTTTGGTCCGCTGGCTGGAGCGCGCACTGAGCCGTACGGCTTCATGCGTTATGGTTGACGCACGGCGGCGCATGGCAAAGTGCTGTTCTTTTACGGACCAGCAGGTGGCAGTACCCTCTAAAACCTGTGCATATGTTGCAAGAAAGGGTGTAGAAGAAGAAATCTACCGTAGAAGAAGAACTGTTTGAAATCACACAACAACAAAAAAATGGCTTTCCGCTCGCGTGCTGAACTGTTGTCTTTATTAGAGGAGCAAATCATAATAGAACAACAGTTATTGTGTCTTGCGGTTTTAATGCATGGAGTCAGCGGAGGAGGAAGCGATCACTTGACTTTTGGCAAAAAAACAAAAGAAAAGTCCAGATCAGGGATGAAGAAGGGGAATTTAATACATTTGTGTCACATACAAAACATTCCTCCATGCGTCGCGACGCCGTCTCCACGACCACAGCGGCGCAGACAGCTGCAGGCTCTGGCGTGAGAGCGTGAAGGCTGTCTGGTGAGGTCCCCACCCAACCTGTCAATCAATTCAGTAGTGCCCACGGCGCGCGCACTAGCCTTGCGGACTTTCAACAAATCAGAGGTGCGCAACACGCAACAAACCAACGCGCGGGGCCTACGCGCATGGGCGGGGCCGGTGATATTGCGTCACTTTTGGCGCGCGCACCCTCTCACGCTGCGCGACGCCTCAAGTATAAATCTAGCTTAACAGAAAACAAAATCTCCTGCGTAGAAAATCTAGAAAAACAGTTTTGTTTTAAATAAGCATTCCATTTTTAAATTATTATGACCATTTGTTGTTTGAGTCAACATCCAGTGTGTTTACTTACAGCAGGGGTCAAGCAGCAAAATGAAACGACACACAATCCCCCTGTCGTTTATTGCTGCACACTCATCCAAATGTTGACTCAGTAATTTAGACTTCCTCCAAATGTTTCAGCTCAGATCTTCTGTATGATGATAAGAATTTAAGTGTTGTTTGAACATTTTCTTTTTATGACCCTTTTATTATGAAGTGATGTAATAAAGTGATTTATTGAAGCAGTTAAGAAAGTGTGCCACTAGACTGCAGCTAATATGCATTGTTTGTTTGATTATGTGTGTGTGTGTACAGATCAACAGCAAGAAAAAGGAGTCAGCATGGGAGTTCACCAAGAGCCTGTACGATGCTTGGTCTGGTTGGCTGGTTGTGACACTCACCGGATTGGCATCAGGTAACTCACCCGCTGAACAACAGTGCAAACGGACATGCACGTTATCTCCTCTGCTGCTGACTCGCAGGTTCTGCCTCAGCCTGCTTTAATCTCCCAGTCTTTCTCACGAGCACACCGTCTGACCTACAGCTTCAGTCATCGTCGCTGTAAAACTCCCTCCAGACAGGTTTTTATTAAGATTTAAAAAAGGAAGGACATTTGACAAGCCTTTGTTTAGTTTATGTTAAGGGACAAATTGTCTAAAACAAACTTCTTGAGTTTATTTATTTATTTATTTTTTATTCTTTAAAAACCATTAGTGGTGTGAATTGGCTTTAATCCGTTTAAATAAAGTTGTAACAATTAAGACTTCAAATCTGGAACGTGTTGACCTCTAGATGATATTGATTTAAAAAATAAATTAAAAAATAAATTAAATAAGAAACTAATTGAAACATCACTGAATTTCTTATTAAAATGTTATATTTATTCAAAGAATGGGCTTTGTTTGTATAGATTTAGTCAAAAAGGCGTAATATTAATGATGTATAAAATGTACCCGTTTTAGACTAGAACCCCGATGCTACAACTGAACATGTGACCAGATTTCCACCAAACCGTCTTCTTTTTCTGCTTCCTGGTTCCTCCTCCCCTCCACCTCCTCTCTCTCTGCTTTTTTCCCCGTTTGCTTCCCTCTGCCAGGCGCTTTGGCCGGCCTGATTGACATCGCTGCCGATTGGCTGAATGACCTGAAGGAGGGCGTGTGTCTGAGCGCCATGTGGTTCAACCACGAGCAGTGCTGCTGGACGTCCAACGAGACGACCTTCGCTGAGAGGGACAAGTGTCCTCAGTGGAAGAGCTGGGCTGAGCTAATACTGGGACAGGCTGAGGTAAACCAACACAAACACCAGGGAGGGAGATCAGATGAACCTTTATGTGTTGCCATTACCGTACTTTCCGCCCTTTATGTCGCTTTAGTCCAATTATGTCCCATAAAGCGGAAAAATCCTTAAACGTGTCGCACCTCCGTATACGTTGCATCTATTATGCGTCACCGCTGACGCGTCGCGTATGTTACGCGTCACCGCAAATGGCCACAGGAGCTTGCACGGTAGAACTTTAACAAGATTAACACTTAAAACAATTATTTGTTTGCTGAAAATTATAGCAAAGATGTGTCTGAGCTGAACTTTTCCTTAATGCACGTAATGGTCAAATCAGCTGAATTGAAAAAAATAGTTTTGCTACATTGGTGCTGCGAAACGTGCACCCGCAGCGAGCGGATACGCTTCATTTCTTTAAAATTTAACAAGAATAAGACCTAAAAAAATACATTTGTTTGCTGACATTATAGTAAAAGTGTTTCTGAGCTTCCTTTTTTAATTTTTTTAATTAAATTTATTCATTTTAAATGCAACACAATAACAATCTCACATTTGAGACTGTACAGAATAAAAGTAAAATGAAGGGATGCAGATAGAAGAAAATATCTTATTTTTTCTGCCCCCTATTTCCAAAATACAGTAGTTCAAACAACACAAACAAACAAACAAACAAAAAGAAAAAAAACCAGACAATCTAAGAGGTTTCCTAGTGAAAAAAAAACAGCTCATATAGTCCCCAGAAAAAGAATTTCAAAGAAGAAAACTATTGCACAATATTTTTATCAATTATATTTTTGCAGATAAATGCACATAATGGTCAAATCAGCTGGATTTAAATTGTTTCGCTTTGACGTCTTCCAAACGGTCGCGCGCACTGCGAAAATAAATTATAAATAAATCGAATTTTAGCTCAAACATCTCCTAAAGCCAATACGTTGTAAATATCCATCCAGTGATTACTTTCTGTAAGTTTAATCAAAATCTGTCGTGTGGTTCTTGACCAATTTTGCTAACAAACACGGAGGTAACAGTAGTTCAGACCTCCAGAGAGCAGGAGGCCGTGCTGCGACAGAGTGAGTCCGAGCAGAGGAGGCTTCTGTCGGACACATGAGCGGTCGGTGGACCATAGCGGCCGAAAGTGGTTCTGCTCCATTTTTTTCATCAGAATGAATGGAAGCGGTCATATCTCAGCCAAAAATTGGTCTAAAAATATGGGGAAAAAATCCATAAATATGTCGCTTCGCCCCATAAGTCGCAGGACATGAAAATTAGTTTTAAAAAAACTGCGACTTATAGGCCGGAAAATACGGTACTTGTTGCACTGAATGTTGATAGAAGGAACACAACGATATGCTCCATCCATCTACTGTATGTGATTTGTGTTTCCACTGAGTAGTGCATGTTTCCTTCCTTGCTCTCTGCAGGGCCCCGGCTCATACATCATGAACTACTTCATGTACATCTACTGGGCTCTGTCCTTCGCCTTCCTGGCCGTCTGTCTGGTCAAAGTGTTTGCTCCGTATGCCTGTGGCTCGGGGATCCCTGAGGTGAGGAAAATGACCCATTTGTGAATCCCTTCTTCAAAAGTACAACAGAAACTTCCTTGCAGCTGTGCACAGAGTCTCATTTTGAAACATCTTGCGCATTTTATTGATCTTTTAGTTAGATACATAAATGTATTGATGTATACTTTGTTGTCCCCAAGGAGAAATGTGTCTTGGACATCGTGCGCTAACCAAAGCTTCTTCTTGGTTCTTTAGTTTGCTAATGTCTTTTTCCCACCACCAGTCAATTTACGTTAGGTGTCACTAATTCAGCAACACATCAGATAAGAAGTATTAATCGCTGCCACTTGAGGAATTGGTTTTATGCATTTTCTGGCATCCCCAGTTTCTGTTCTTATGCTTGTTTTTGTTTTGTTTTTTGCCATAAGCTGCCCCAATATTTTTCACTTAGCAAGCAGTAGTGAACTACTACCGTACTTGCTGACGTACACGTCGCACCGCCATATAAGTCGCATCAGTCCAAATATGTCTAATAAAGTGGGGAAAAAAACGTAAATAAGTCGCTTTGCCATATAAGGGCATGCAAATTTATGCTAAAAAGTGTGACTTGTACGGAAATCATTGATAGTTTTTCATCAGTTTTATCATTTGAACTTATTTAAAATAAGTAATATTCTTGAGTTCAGCTTTTTTTGAATACTGAAGAAAGCATTTTGGTCTTCCCTATGGCTGTGGAGTGGTAAATGTCCTGCTCTACTCTAAATGAGAACTTTATTCTAACGTTTATCCTCTTATTTCCAGTCGGCTGAGCATAAAATGCACAAAAAGACACTGAAATGGTATAAAAATAGTCTAAAACAAACAAAAACTGCTTATAGTGCTAATCAGATAATATTTTATGATACATTTGTTTAATTTTGATCTAGAAATGAAAAGTTCCATCTGTGACAAAATAATAGTCGCTTTACATTGCTTGAATTTGGCTTTGTGTCCCTGTTAGTACCTTCAGTCATGTTTTCCCTCCGCCTCCTTCAGATCAAGACAATCCTGAGTGGGTTCATTATCCGAGGCTACTTGGGCAAGTGGACGCTGATGATAAAGACCATCACTCTGGTCCTGGCTGTGGCGTCTGGCCTCAGTCTGGGGAAAGAAGGCCCCCTGGTGCACGTGGCCTGCTGCTGCGGGAACATCTTCTCCTACCTCTTCCCAAAGTACAGCAAAAACGAGGCCAAGAAGCGAGAGGTGAGGAAGATGTTTACACTGGAAAGCACCTTGCATGGTAGTCTGCCGCCACCGGTTTATGAATGTGTGTAGCATTCAATATATGTGTAGCACTTTGAGATTTTCAGTAATGAAAAGTGCGTTATAAATTGAATTAATTATTATTATTATTATGTTTAAGTCGTACCTGACCGTTTGAGTGATGGTCCGGTTGTTGATGACTGTGCCCTCTCAGGTTCTGTCTGCTGCCTCGGCTGCTGGTGTGTCTGTTGCTTTTGGAGCACCAATTGGAGGAGTCCTCTTCAGCCTGGAGGAGGTACGTCAGCCCATCAAATTATTAATGAGCATTCAAGTTACACAAAATAGTTCTTATAACATGTGAATTAAAGACGTCCTCTATAGATAAGCTTGTACACTCTCCAGGTGAGCTACTACTTCCCTCTGAAGACTCTGTGGCGCTCCTTCTTTGCTGCCCTGGTGGCAGCCTTCGTGCTGCGCTCCATTAACCCCTTCGGCAACAGCCGCCTGGTGCTGTTCTACGTGGAGTACCACACGCCGTGGTACCTCTTTGAGCTCATCCCTTTTATACTTCTGGGAGTGTTCGGTGGGATCTGGGGGGCCTTCTTCATTCGAGCCAACATCGCCTGGTGCCGGCGGCGCAAGTTGACCTGCTTCGGCAAGCATCTCTTGATTCTAGCTGCTTGTATCTTTGAAGCCACAACTCTTTCAACGACTTCTTCACGTTGTCTCTCCTCAGGTAGGTACCCAGTGTTGGAGGTGATCCTGGTGGCGGCCATCACAGCCGTGGTCGCATTCCCAAACCCTTACACTCGTCAGAACACCAGCGAGCTGATAAAGGAGCTGTTCACGGACTGCGGCCCGCTGGAGTCCTCCCAGCTCTGCCAGTACCGCAGCCAGATGAACGGCAGCACAGCTTTCACCGACAACCCCAACCGGCCGGCAGAGCCCGGCGTCTACTCCGCCATGTGGCAGCTCTGTCTGGCGCTCATCTTTAAAATCATCATGACCATTTTCACATTTGGACTGAAGGTGACGTTTGATTCCACACAGGCCCTGTTCTGGTTTTTGTTTGACCGTCACTAAACCTCTGGCTGCGACTCATCCGTAGGTGCCGTCGGGCCTGTTCATCCCCAGCATGGCCATCGGAGCAATCGCAGGGCGAATCGTTGGCATCGCCATGGAGCAGCTCGCCTATTACCACCACGACTGGTTCTTGTTCAAAGAGTGGTGCGAGGTGGGGGCCGACTGCATCACTCCTGGACTCTATGCCATGGTGGGGGCCGCAGCGTGTCTGGGTGGGTCAACAAATAACACCGCCATAGCGTTAATCAGAGTTTCTGTTAGTTTATATAAAAACATGTATAAGATCTCAAAGCTAATAAAAAGCTTGTGTACATATAAATTACTGTCTATTCTACTTCTGTCTTTATTTATTTCTTAGGCTAAAACATTTGTTTAATATTTTCTAGGGCTGAACAATTAATTGCATTTGCAATAATATTGCAATATGATAAGATGAGATTTTCTAATCGCGAAGGCTGCAATTTGACTGGTCACGTGACACAAATCTTTATCAACACTTAAAAAAAAAAACACCACAAAGACATTTACGATGGTTGCATGGCTAGAATGACAACAACCAGTGCTTCAACTTCAAGTAAGCAAAGTATCAGCCGACAGGGATCACTGACCGAACTGTTTGAACTTCAAACAGTAATTTTTTTTTATATCTAATTTTTTATATTTATTTATTAACTGTCATGTGAAGTTCAGACAGTAGTTAGGAAGTTCACTTAACATGTTTACTATTATGTTTATGAAACAAGAAAAAATAGAAATGGTGAAAAGAAAAGGCATAGATTTGTTTGCTTTATTGTAATCTCTGCTTTAAATAAATCTGACATTGTTTATTATAAAACAGATTGATTTATTGCTTCTGTTTGTTGAAAACTACTTGAGAAGATATAAAAAAAAATTGCGTTTTTAAATCGCAATTGCAATTTATAGAAGAAAAAAATTGCTATTAGATTATTTTCCAAAATCGTTCAGCCCTAATATTTTCTTTGTGTATCTTTAAGAAAGGCCTCGTTTTTTTAAACTAAAGCTCAAGGACATTTTGACACAAGGGCAGCAAGACGGTTAATATTTCATTTTGAGATGTTTACTGTATTTTCCAGCCTATAAGTCAGTTTTCTTTGCTTTATTTCCATGCCCTGCGACTTATACACCGAAGTGACTTATTTGTGTTGGTTTTTTTCTTCATATTTATAAACCAATTTTTGGCTGTTATGACCGTTTTCATTCATTCTGACATTTAAAATATTGAACACTACCATTGTCAGCCGCTAAATGGAACTCGAGTAGTTTGGTATGCCATTGTGTCATGTAATAGGTAAAAGTGGCTATTAATGACACAATTAATTATTAATGACTGCCACCTTCTTCCAGCTCTGGGATCATGCCTGGAGCAACTGTCAAATCAGCTTCATTGTGCTGCGTCGCCCCGGCGAAATGCAGTTGATTTGACCATCAAAGTGCATTTATTAAGTAAAAGTTCTACTGAAACCCACCTTTACTATAATGTCAAGCAAACAAAGAATAGTTTTTAAGTGTTAATCTTGTTAAAGTCCTCCTATGCATGCTCCCGCAGCCGCCATCGATGTTTTGCACAACATCCGCCCACATTTCTGTGTTGTCAGTGGTGGCACATAATAGATGCAACTTATACAGCGAAGCAGCGTGTTTTATGTTTTTTCCCACTTTGTTAGCCATATTTGGACTGATGCGACTTATAGGACGGTGCGACGTGTATGGCAGAAAATATGGTAATTGTTAATTTTTCCGTTTGTTGAACTCTTTTCCGTCTGTAAGGTGGTGTAACTCGTATGACCGTCTCCCTGGTCGTCATTGTGTTCGAGCTGACCGGCGGTTTGGAGTACATCGTCCCCCTCATGGCTGCCGTCATGACCAGCAAATGGGTCGGCGACGCCTTTGGCCGTGAAGGAATCTACGAGGCCCACATTCGTCTGAACGGATACCCCTTTCTGGACGCCAAAGAGGAGTTCACGCACACGACGTTGGCCAGAGACGTGATGAGGCCTCGAAGCAGCGACCCGCCGCTGGCGGTGCTGACGCAGGACGACCTGACCGTCGAGGAGCTGCAGGGCGTCATCAATGAAACCAGTTTTAATGGTTTCCCTGTTATCGTGTCCAAGGAGTCGCAGAGACTGGTGGGCTTTGCCCTGCGCAGGGACATAACGATCGCTATAGGTAAACTTGCGGGGGAGGACTGAACATGGAGCAATGTAAAATGATACTCCAGCTTAGTGTGCTTGTCTTTTGTTCCTGTTGCATCAACAGAAAACGCTCGCCGCAAACAGGAGGGCATCATGTTGAACTCCAGGGTGTACTTCACTCAGCATGCTCCCACCCTGCCGGCCGACAGCCCCCGACCCCTCAAGCTGCGCTCCATCCTCGACATGAGCCCCTTTACCGTCACAGACCACACCCCCATGGAGATTGTGGTGGACATTTTCAGAAAGCTGGGGCTGCGCCAGTGTCTGGTCACGCACAACGGGTAAGTGGGATATTCACTAACTTTGACCGAGTGGAAGGTTTTATTATCCTGATGGCTGGTCCATTCTGAGGCTGGCAGATGTTGCCTGGTGCCGCACGCATGACCCGGCCTAACCGCTGCACTTCCTTTATCCCTTCACTGAGAGTAACAGGTGGTCTGCTCCAGCTGCTGGCTTGAAAAATTAACCACAGGTGACATGTTGGGGGGAAATGGTGCACATGAATCAAAGAAACAGATTCTTGTGATCTACTGTTTCACAAGACCAGTTTGTTGGTATAAATATTTTTACTGTTTTTTTTTTGTTTTTTTTACAAAAGGTGAA
>JBBPBX010004981.1:22071-49563 GCA_038048925.1 Garcialebias charrua
AAAGTTAGGTGTTTGTTCTTTGAATAGCTTATTTAACAGATTAATTCCCCGTTTGCTGGAGAGAAACTGAGCAGCAGTGTTTATTTATTTATTTATTTTTGTTTTGGTTGTTTAATAATATGGTTGGTTTTTATTTTTTAACATTTTTTAAATTTATTAAACTGTCAACCAAACTTACAAAAATACCAAAGCCATCAAAGTTTGTCTTTCAAAAGTTTATCATCACTCTTCTAGTTGTTTTTGCCTCAAATTTACATTTGAAACGTGTGTTTGAACAGTTTGTAGACAATGATAAAGTTTTAGATATTTGGGAATATAGAGCCTGTAGTTTACACAACAACAGGTTCGTAGTTTAATTTTGGATGTTGTATTGGAAGAGGTTTCATTAAGTAAAAAAAGAAAAGGAGCTTGCGTCGTAAACAAAAGTTTTCAGGGAATTCAGAGCAATTCTAAACAATATTTCTAAACTAGACACTGTAAAAGAGCATATCATGATCTCTGCTCTCTGCCACCTGCCAGTGCTCTAGGCCACGCCCATTTCTTTGCTGCAGAGCGGAGATCAACATGTGCAGGAGGGAGCTTCTGCACATGTGGGCTGCACACAGGTGCAGCAGGTGCGAAATAATTAAAAATGTATTACAAAAAAAAAAAAAATCCATACAACCTTGTGGCTCATCCTTCAATCAGCCAATTGTGTCATGTCCACTCTTACTTTGAAAAACAGCGAAAGAGCAAGTCCACGAAAGTTGACCCTAGGCCTGTCACAATAAACAATAAATCAGTTGATCTCCTGAAAAATGAAAATTATCGACCTTGTTTTCATTTATCTACTTTATCATTTCTTCGTTCTCTCTTTCTAATGAAGACACTGGATGACAAAATGTTCAACTCCGGTGCTCTTCACTGACCTCTCGCTTTCTCTTTTCTCTTTAAAATCCATTTTAATGATCCAAAATCGTGCTTTTGGATAGTTAAAAGCGGCTAAGCTAGCAGGCCGGCCTCAAGAAAAAAACCTCCGTCTTGCCGAAGCTCCAAAATTCACGTTTGAAACCTTTGCCTTCGTGTAAAAATTAGTTTTTCTCTGCAAAAAGAAGCTGAGAACTTGTTTAATGATTTCTCAATTAAAAGCTTTGTGTGAAAAATCTTGTGCTAAAGAGCTCAAAACACACCGAGCATCCGCCATTTTGAGAATTGAAAAAAGACAGACAGCCCATGTCACGTCAAGAGGCCTCCCTCCCATTTTTCTGGAAGAGACACGCTGCTCACTCGTTCACTTTCCATCCTTCAGTTCAGTCTTACACTGTCATCTGGTGGTCAAAACATGGTACTACACTCAAAATAAATTAACCAACATTTCTTCTTAAATCTGACAATAATTGCTAATTATTGTCAGATTTCAATGTTATAGTTTATCGCAATAATTTCTAAGACAATTAATCATCCAGCAAAATGTGTTATTGTGACAGGCCTAGTGGAACTGCAAAGTAGCGAGGGACTACTGTCTTTATATTTATATCTTTAACCTTCTGCCAGCTGTTGGTCCAGTCTGCAGTCTGCCACCTGACACTTTATTTGTTTTAATCAGAAACAAATTCTGTGAAAATGTAATATTACCATAATAAAAAATGACCAATAAGATGCAGTTAAAAATAAAAATGATGACTCAGTAGGTAGTTGCATAAAAGTAAAACAATTAAAAGAACAATTGTCCCCTCTGTCGTGGAAAAAAAAAAAAAAGATTCCCAGGTGTTAGACTTCATATTTATTCAGGTGTTAGACTTCATATTTATTACAAATATGCTACCGTATGTTAGTTTTTTAGAAACGTCTGGTGCCAGCACACACACACACACACACACACACACACACACACACACACACACACACTGCACTGTTGAGCTGTTATCAAAGCAGCTGCACACAACAAATGTCAGGAAGTTGTGGAAGATAAAACACCTATCAAGTACCTTCTTGGAACACGTCACTGTGTCGTACCATATCAATCAAACCTTGAGCATAACAAAGATGATCTCCTTACTGACCGTCACATCAAGACTGATTATAATATAGAGGAAAGATCATGCAAACATTTTAATATCAATACCAACAAGAGGGAGTAGGTAAAATTGTAAAGTCTACACTAATAAAGTAAAATAATAGAGCATGGTGAGTGATATACGCATTCCTTTGATATCATGTCTTTATTAAATAAAACAACCTCGTAAAATCTTAAAATGTGTAATATGGACACTAGTATTGCTTTAAGACAAAATCATCATTGATTTGCAACAGGTCACATGACCTCAGGTGAACTTGTGCGTGTTGAAGTGTGATTCTGTAGAAAACCTATGAATAATAATATCTTACCTGTAGACAACGTTTTGATTGACCTCAGTTTGGAGAAAGTTTAATTCTGGTTGGACAGACAGCTAGTCTGAACGCAGTCAAAACCAAAGTGGATTGCAGACATCTTAAAGCAACTCCAGTCTACAAAATACACGTTCATCACAAAAAGAGGCTCAAGTAAGAGTACCGGTATTTTATAAATCAGAGTCAAACTTTTTAAAGAGCCATCTACAACAGGTAAGATAATAACTGTTTATACCCTTTCCACAAAGTCCCAACTTCATAAAAGCTGAAATATCTTTTTAAATCTTTTTCTGGTTTTGGTCTTTTTGTGAGTTTTAATGATAATTTAAAAATAAACAAAGACACAAAAATAGTTGAAATACTTAGACATTTGAATTTATTTTTTCTTTGAACTTTATGGATTTTTTAAAATAATTTTGTTTGTTATTTTCAGTAACATTTTCTTTTAATATCAAGTTACGTTAGTTTTTTTAAACATTCTGTTTGATTTGTGCTGCTGCTGTTTGTTCTCTCTGTGCCTCTCCTCTGTTTGTTTGTTTGTTTGTTGTCGCTGTTGCCAGTCTGCTGAGTAACAGGTGTGTGTTTCAGGATTGTGTTGGGCATCATCACAAAGAAGAATATTTTAGAGCATCTGGAGGAGCTCAAGCAGCACACGGAGCCCCTGGTGACTAGCCCCGCCCCTTTCACACACACGTGACCTCTTCCCCCGCCCACTATCGCACCTGGTCTCTTCGGCCACGACTCTTAGAAGTGGTGTGGAAAACTGTGGACGGTTCTCAGATTCATGTTAGGACTTTCTTTTTCTCTCTTCACACATTGTGTTGTCGGCGGGTTGTTTGTTGTGCGTTGTTGACGACATTAGAAGCCATCTTCAGCTAGGTGCTCTCTGACCTCCATCTTTATCGCTTGTAGCTGTTTTGGGTTGAAGGTCACCGTGCATAAAGGCTTTCTGGAGTTTTCGGGGTCCTGTAATGGTAGACCAAAATGGGAACTGTCACCCTAATCTCCCCAGAGCCCCTTTCAGACTGTCACACTTTACACGTCATACTTTCTGCAAATCTGTGCTAACACCCAGTCATGTTCATCTCATGTTCGTCTAAGTCACCATTTTCACCAACACAAAGGCCACAGGGGCACACAAATAAAAACTTTCAAAAGTCTCGCGTTATTTTACAGTCGGGTTCAAAATAACTTGCACTTCCCGTACAAATAGTCAGATGATTTTATTAAATTCAGTTATTTATATACTGCCAATTCACAACGGCATAAAATACCAATTACCGTATTTTCCAGTGTATAGATCGCACCTTTTTATGGGTTTTTTCAAGGCCTGCGACCTATACACCGGTGCAACCTATATATGGCTTGTTATCACTTTCGGCGAAACAAATTTTTAAATCCAGCTCATTTCACAATTACGTTCATTTATTAAGGAAAAGTTCAGCTCAGACATATATTTGCTATAATTTTTATCAAACAAATAATTGTTTTTAAGTGTTAATCTTCTTAAAAGCCTTGCTGTGCGCTCCTGTGGCAGACATTTGCAGCAGAGCTAAACGTAGGTGCGACCTATACACCGGTGCGACCTATCTAGGGATTTTTCCAATCTATTGGTGATAATTGGACAATGTGACCTATACACAGGTGCGACCTATACACCAGAAAATACTGTAGTAAAAGCTATTTAAGGAATTTGGTTCATTGCAGTCTCCCATCCTGAGCACCATGTTGGTGATAGCGAAAAGAAACAATTCAATTCAGTTTATTTATATAGCACCAAGTCACAAGAGAAGTAATCTTGGAGCAGCATAAGAAGCCAACCCTAGCTATAGGATTTATGAAAAAGGAAAGTCTTGATCCCAGTCTTAAAACTGGACAATGTGTCAGCCTCATGGACAGAAACTGGAAGTTGGTTCCACCAGAGAGGAGCCTGATAACTGAAAGTTCTTCCTCCCATTTTGCTTTAGTCCACTAATGATTTAGTTTTCATGTCTGAAAGGGGCTCAGGATTGATTCACACTGCAGCTTTGTCCTCTTTAAATGAAAGTGCATTATTACAAACTGCAGCTCTGCTCTGTGCTTTTATCTGCCGCTTCATGCTCGCACCCCAACATGTTCGTAGTGCTACGTCTTTATACCTCTCCACTCACTGTACCCAAAAATATCCAGACTCAGTTTATAGTGAGCTTTTATTGGTTTATCTGGATGGAATAAACAAGTGATAAAAGACGAGACACAATAAACATATAATAATACAAAATGTCGAAATGGTTCCAGTTTCTTAAGTTAGTAACGAAAATTTAGTTCAATTAAATGTTCTTATTGAATAGAAATCTTCATCTCCAGCACATTTGATCTCACTTGTATGTTTCAGCCAAGAGAAACGGATCAGTGTGTAAATTCACTATGAATTAACGCTCAGAGTGTTTATGAATATATTTGGACTGACGTTAGTGGGTTTTATTGAACGGAGGATTCAGTCAGATAAAACTGCTCAACATGTCTGCAGTCATGTATTCACGTTGCCCGTTCCACAAACATTCAGTCATTTCATTGTCAAATTCACATCCTCGTTGGTTTTTGTCTTCATTAATGGCTGCTTTTTCCCTCTTTTTTAATTTTTAATGTTCGACCCCACTGTTTCACCCTGGGTCTCTGCAGATCAACGATGTCAGATCCGGCAACTAAACAACAACTTGGCGAGTAGTTAGCTGCTGTTTTGAATAGACGGGAATGATCTGTAGCGTTGTGATTCATTCCTATATTTCCCTCAACTCTTGTGTGTGTCGATGTGTGGAGTGGTGCCTGTAGTTGTAGTTTGACCTCGACGGGGGGACTCCCATCCTTTAACCTGCCAGTGTTCCCATCAACCAGCAGAGTCCCGCCTTTCTCAGATGTATCTTCTCTGTGTGAAGAAGACGCACATTGAGACTTTCTCAACTCTTTGATCTGTTAAAGGAAGCTTTGTGGAATTAAAACAAACTTCTGCTCACAACGTTTTGCATGAAAGTAAATTAAATTTGTCATATTCTTTGATTAGAAGAATAAACCGTGTGAAGTCTCCAGAACGTGATGAGAAAAGTAAGAAGACACCAGTTTGAACTTAATGATTGTTCAACACTGAGTTTAGTCCTAGTAGTTGCTTAGACATCATCGTTACCTCAAGCTGTTTATCTCCTATAACTTCATCTATAAAGCACACAAACAACTGAAAATATGTAGAAGGCACGCCTCAAGTCTGTAAATCATATAAAAAATTTAAAAAACTAAAGAGCACAAACGGATAAAACAGATTAAAAAGTTTAAAAAGCTTAAAAGTAACTTTTAACCAGCTTTTAAACCTCCAACACTGTAGATATCAGCATCTTCAAAAACAGAATGATCACTGCAGCCAGGAGACAACAGTTAACGTGTCAATATATTTTTGTTTTACATCACCGTACTCACTTTTTACTAGCCTGGTTAAAACCAGACCCTTGTCCTTCACTTCGCTTCCTAGTACAAAGCGAAATGAAGGACAAGGGTCTGGTTTTAACCAGGCTAACTTTTTACAGATAGTCGTGAAACAATAATTTTTATTAACATGTCTTGGAAGTGCCAGACCTTACAGGCTCTGTGCTGACAAAAAAAACTCAGACACATCCCAAAACATGCTGATGGGTATTTGCCAAAGGTGGGCGCCAGACCGCTAGGGAGCGCTAATCCGCTTATAGCGGACCTAAACAATTTGTCAGCGTTATAGCGGATTGACTAACTTTTATAATTCATAAGCGGATTTGCGCTATTTTTTATTTAAAATGCAGTACCGCTAATAACTAATTATCAATCAGTAAAAACAAAAAAAACGTATTTACGGGCTCTTAAATCAACCGGACGACTGCTAACAGACCATATCCTGTCAGCGCCGGATGTGGTCCGTGACAAAAGCGTCCCCCTCAGTCTCTTGGCTAGAGAGAACGCAGTTAGCAGCCAGTGTGTTACTCTGCAGCCTTATTGCTTGTTTTCGAAGAGTCAGACGAAGAGTTTTTAACATGGAGGNCTGTAAACCTAATTTAAAAAATACCACCTTATCCATTACATCCTATTCTGGCAGCGGTTGGACCTTTCGACCTGTCAGTGCTTTTCCATGCACTAAATCTGGTCACAGGTTTTTTGTGCGACTCTTCTGAGGTGATTCCCCTGTGCAAAATAACTGCGCAGACAGTAGTGAAGGCCTTGGGCCTTGGCAATGGTTTTTTTCTTTGTTCGGCTTGCCAAGAGTGATCCAGACTGACCAGGGGTCTATTGTGCCACACATTTTTAAGCAGGTGTTAAAACAGCTTAATATCAAGCACTTCTGGTCCAGTGTATATCACCCTGAGAGCCAAGGTGCACTGGAGCTGTTTCATCAGACATGCTTCGAGCATAGTCTGACAGGCTGGAGTGAGGGGGTTCATCTTGTGCTTTTTGCAGCATTGGAGGTGGTACATGAGTCGCTCGGCTTTAGCCTGGCTGATCTGGTTTTGCCCATTCTGTTTGTGGACCATTAAAACTGTTAAGAGAAACATGGATGAGCAGTGAATCACAGAGCCTCCTCGATTATATCAGCACATTCCATTTCTGATTTCATCGGGCATGTGAAGTGACCAAAAAAACCTTGTTGCAGTGCATGTTAAAATGAAAAGCTGGTTTGACAGGAAAGCCAATACAGGTAGTCCTCAACTTACGACGGAGATCCGTTCCTATGCGGCGGCGTAAACCGAATTTCGACGTAAGTCAGAACCAAAGGTGGGCGCCAGACCGCTGGGGAGCGCTAAAGCGCTAATCCGCTTATAGCGGACCTAAACAATTTGTCAGCGTTATAGCGGATTGACTAACTTTTATAATTCATAAGCGGATTTGCGCTATTTTTATTTAAAATGCAGTACCACTAATAACTAATTATCTATCAGTAAAAACGAAAAAAAACGTATTTACGGGCTCTTAAATCAACCGGACGACTGCTAACAGACCATATCCTGTCAGCGCCGGATGTGGTCCATGACAAAAAAGCGTCCCCCTCAGTCTCTTGGCTAGAGCGCAGCAGTGTGTTACTCTGCAGCCTTATTGCTTGTTTTCAAAGAGTCAGACGAAGAGTTTTTAACATGGAGGGTGAACTTATGGATGTTTCTCAGCTGCCTATGCGACGCGTCTGGATTTAAAAAAGTAGTTCGCCATTTGCCCTCTTCAAAATGGCGGCGGCCACAGAAGCTAAGGACTTTCCAAGAAAACACGGTAAAAACAATTATTTCTTTGCTGAGAAAAAATATATTTCTTAGCTGACTTTATAGCACAAGGTTTTTCTGAGCTTAACCGGTTCACGAAATGGTCAAATCTGCTGGATTTAAAAAAGTAGTTCGCCATTTGCCCTGTTCAAAATGGCGGCCGCGACGGCCACAGAAGCGTAGGACTTTACAACAAAACGGTAAAAAACAATTATTTCTTTGCTGAGAAAAAATATATTTCTTAGCTGACTTTATAGCACAAGGTTTTTCTGAGCTTAACCGTTTCACGAAATGGTCAAATCTGCTGGATTTAAAAAAAGTAGTTCGCCATTTGCCCTGTTCAAAATGGCGGTTAGCGTGTTAGCATTAGCATCCGCTAGCATTGCTAATACATAAGCGCTTTTGAAATTGCGGACCTAAATAAATTAATAAGTGCTTTAGAAATAGCGGAACTAATTATTGGATTAGCGTTGCCCAGCACTGGTCGGAACATACGTACATACTGCACCTTATACGTACAATACTGTATTTTACCAAGCACTTAGCCTATCCTAACACAGTACCCTACATAATTATCAAAAAACACATACATTTGGGAGCCATAATGAAGGGAAAAAATAGTTAATTTCCTACTGGGATGCTGTGGTGAAGCCGTTTCCTCCGTCCCTCCTCCGTATTCTCTATTGCGTTTACGACGTAAAACCGTCGTCCAGCTCAGTCCATTCCGTTCCATTTACAATGTAAAACAGGGTTCACAGTAGTTTTGTTTTTTGAATTGGGAGATGCGTCGTAACTGCGAAACGTCGTAACTCGAGACCGTCGTAAGTCGAGGACTACCTGTAACTGGTTATTTCAACTGGGAGATAAAATCTTTTCTTTTTTTTGTTGTTGCCCATTGCAGGTTCTAGTTTGCAGGTGCGTTATAGCAGATGATAAGTGGTTGAACGTAAAATAACTCAAACGAACTACAGTATATCACTGCCACTCCTGACTACTGTATTTGTGCTGCATTGCCTGTGCAACATGCTGAAGGAGTACCACGAACAGGATAAGAATCTATCTACTTCATCCCCCGCTGAGTCAGGCACACACCCCCAGGTTGTGGTCTCCTGTTGAGGTGAGTTCTTCAGGACAGCTGTCCAGTGCTAAACCTGACATTGACGGTCGGTCTGAGGCCAAGCTGCACTGTCAACTTAAAGACTCAAAAATGCTGGTTGAACTCGACGCTTGCTGCATTTGTCTGATAATCAGTGAAATGATGTGATGGGTCTTGTTAATTCTCATACTGTCTGTTTTCTTAGGTGTCTTCCCAAACCCAAACTTTCACAACACGACATAGATGTCTGTGGTTCCTCCCACATAGAGCAATATCTATACCGGGTTAATCCAGATAAAAGAAGATGTCGACTACATGTTGCTATACTATAGTACCATATTAAAACAAGTTGTAGTGCATGGAGTTCACCATTCTGTTGGCTGTCAGGTCTGATGGGTCTGACCATTTCTGTACAGATTTGAGAAAAGTTAACAGTGTTACAAATCCAGATTGCCACCTGGTTCCTTGGATGGAGGATTGTGTTAACAAACTGGATTGGTTGAAGGGTTATTGGCAGGTGAGGTCCCACTGACAGAGCGGGCTCAGGAAATAACCACATTTCAAAGTCAAAGTCAACTTTATTGTCAAAACTGCAATATGTACAGGACATACTGTACACAGGATTGAAATTGCATTTCTCTCTGTCCCTCGGTGCAACAGTAAACATTTAAACACTAAAACACTAAAACATTTAATAAACATAAGCATAAAATGAAATAATAAAAGTGTAATACTGTCCTGAGTTTTTGCATAGTAGTTTTTGCATAGTAGTAGTATGAAAGTATGAAAAGTTACACCAACACTAAAACACTAAACATTTAATAAACATAAGCATAAAATGAAATAACAAAAGTGTAATACTGTCCTGAGTTTTTTGCATAGTAGTATAAAAGTGTAAAAAGTATATCTATAAAATAAAATGAAAGTTCTGGCATTGACATTTGTAATAGAGTGACAAAGCAGCATATGAAGTTTATGTACACAGTATATGTATGAGGTAGTTGATATTGGTATAGAGGTAAAGTGGCATATGCAATAAGGCTAGTAAAAATATATATATATCAGCAGTAGTGTAGATATAAAAAGTAGTGTAAATGTAAACAGTAGTAATAAATGTAAACAGTAGTATTGAATGAAAACAGTAGTAATAAATGTAAACAGTGAATGTAAACAGTAGTATGACTATAGGCAGTAATGTAATGCAAACATTAGTGCGAATATAAGAAGTAGTGCAAACTGAATGAGCACATGACCGTGAGTTGAGTGAATAACCCGTTTTGATGACACAGAGTCCAGTGTTAAAATCTTTGTGTTGTGTGGTAATGTGTGAAAGTTTTTTGTGATTAAGGCAGTACAAGTGGGAGGGAGGGCAGAGCAGGCAGAGAGTTAAGCATCCTGACTGCCTGATGAACAGAGCTGTCATTTAGTCTGCTGGTTCGAGCCTGGAGACTCCTCAGTCTCCTCCCTGAAGGCAACAGGCTGAAGCAGCTGTGTAGTGGGTGTGTGGGATCACCTGCCATGCAGAGGGCTTTCCGAGTGAGGCGGTTGCTGTGTAAGTCCTGCAGTGAGGGGAAGGAGGTGCCGACAATCTTCTCAGCTGCTCTCACGATGCGCTGGAGGCTCTTGCGGCAGGATGCAGTACATGCACCAAACCACACAGTGATGCAGCTGGTCAGGACACTTTCTATGGCACCTCTGTAGAAGGTGCACATGATGGGGGTTGAAGCTCCAGTCCTTTTCAGCTTGCAGAAAAAGTAGAGATGCTGGTGAGCCTTCTTGGCCAGTGATGCAGTGTTCCTGCTCCAGAACAGGTCCTCTGAGACGTGCACTCCCAGGAACTTGGTGCTGTCTACTCTCTCCACTGCGGTGCTGTTGATGGTCAGAGGGGCATGTTGTCTCACCCCCATGCCTATGCTCACTCAACATTATGCATTTAGACAATTAGGGCTTGGGTTAGAGTTGGAGTGGAGGGGAAACTTGTATAATGCCAGCCTTTGCTCCTTCTCTTTCCTTTTTAAGTACACTTTAGAACAACACTCACCAACAGTACATTTGGGGACGGGGGTGTGTGTGTCGGGGTCTTGATTTGTTAATTTCAATTTTATTTATTTATGTATTTATTTATATATATATATATTATTTATTTATTTTTCTCTTACCCCCCTGGTTGCCTGGCGGACATTCTGGGGGTGGGCCGTCAGGGGTTGTGCTGGGGTGTGGGGGGGTTCGGGGCCTGCGGGTTTGCCGTGGGCGGGACTGGCAGTGCGCTCCCCCTGGGGCTGCTTGGGCTCGAGTGTCCTGTCCTGTCGGCGGGGCGCGGGGTGGGCCGGATCTTGGATGTCTGCTACTCTCCACCCCAGAATGAATGGGCCTACCTCCTGGGTTTGGATGTGGGCTGCCCCATGTAGGGAGCAGGTACATGTCTTGGACCTGGGGGGTATAGAGTGTGCATCGGGATTATGAATGGAGCGTGTCGTTATTGTTTGTCTTTCTATGACTGAGGGTGAGGATGAGGGTGGGTCTGAATGAGTGTGTCTGTGTATGAATGTTTAAGTGTCAGGCTGGGACTTGGACTGCCCCCTCTCTGATACTTCTGAGGCTACCTAGTGTCGCGCTCCTGCCACGTGGCCCCCTGGTGGGTGTTCCTCTGCCTGCGGGCGTGCTTGGGACCCTCACTATCTGGGGCTGGGCGCTTGGGCGTTTGTCGGCTCGGCCTGGTGGCTGCCTGGTGGGGCTCGGGTCCTCTGGTCCTGTCGGGTCTGGACCTGAGGGGTGGGCGTCCCCGGTGCCCGAGCATCGGTGTCCGGCCCTGGGGCTACATCGGTGCAGCGGGCTCCGGGGGGGGCCTGTGTATTTGTCGCTGTTGACCCCGGGGGGTCATTGTGTGTGGTCCCTGGTGGCAAGGGCGTAATCACCATCTCAGAAGTGAGGGGGACAAATTTTTCAATTTCTCATCCTCTCTCAATCAGATTTGTCCTTGGTGGCTAAAAACAAATAACAGCCACTGTACAGCACCAGGGGATACACTCTAGTTATTTAAATTATATACTAACAAAATCTAAAGAATTAGCTGCCAAACTCTGGTTGACTTGACACAATTACCCTCAAACATCAACTTTTGACACACAATGGTCTTGGGATCTGGATGATGTGGCTTTAGTGTGGTAAAAGAAGCTCCATCCCCTTCTCTGTCACTGTCTGCAGGCTGTCCCTGACTATCAGTACTGTAGTCTGGTCTCTGCCCTGACACAGGCTCTTCTCTCTGTGCTATCTATAATACAAACAAAAAATATTTGGAGTGTGAATGAGAGTAATTCTGAAATATATGTAAAAAAAAAAACCTGATCTGAAATCTGCATTGTTTCTCCCTGTAATAAATAAATTTTTCTCAGCATGTTATAACCTGTCCTTACCTGGGAAGACCCTGCATCATCATCATCCCTGCTGCTGGCCTCTGATTTGTCTCCTCCCTGACATTGCTCATTCTATAGTAGCAATAAAGATTAATTTTAGTATGTGGAAAGCAAGTGAGTACAAATTTTGCACAGACATTAAACCTGGAAAAGGCTTATTCCTGGCATTAACTAACTAGCAAGAAATGTAAAAACAACCTTAATATTCTTGTTAACTAGCATAACAATATTTTGGCATGTATGAACTAATCATCATTTAGATATCATCTGCAGTCAATGTGCTGCAGTCTGGTCTTTGCCCTGACACATGCTCTTCTCTCTGTGCTAATACATATGAAAAATATTTTTGGAGTGGGAATGAGTAATTCTGAAGTACTGTATCTGTAAATAAATCCTGATCTGAAACCTGCATTGTTTCTCCCTGTAATAAATCATTTTCTTAGCATGTTATAACCTGTCCTTACCTGGGAAGACCCTGCATCACCATCATCCCTGCTGCTGGCCTCTGGTTTGTCTCCTCCCTGACATTGTTCTTTCTATGGTGGCAATAAAGATTTTTATTATGTGGAAAGCAAGTGAGCACAAATTTTGCAAAGAAAATAAATAAGATTGTTTATTCTTGGCATTAACTAAGTAGCAAGAAATGTAAAACCATTATTATACCTGTCAACTATTGTAATTGCATGTATGAAGCAGTCATCATTTACCTAATACTATCTGCATGAGATTACTGTACTAGTGATTTAGCTACCATAATCTGTAAGAGTTTATTAGTCATAAATTAGCCAACATTATCTGTAGTATTTATAATTCATAATTTAGCTAACAGTGTCTGTAGTATATGTCATAATTTAACTAACATTACCTGTTAGTATTTACTAGTCATAATTTAGCTAACATTAGTCATAATTTAGCTAACATTATCTGTTGTATTTACTAGTCATAATTTAGCTAATATTATGATAGTATTTACTAGTCTCATACTCATTATTATCTGCATGAAACAGCATTGTTCACTTACAGGGCTTGTTCGGAAAAAATTGTGCAGAGTTTTTTGCTTTTTGCTGACTCTGGCTGGTTTGCTGAACATGGTTGCAGCTAATGCCCAACAGCACGTCGGTCTCCCCTTGTAAACAGGTGCGTCACACCGATGTAATAACAGTGGCGGTTCTAGACCAGTTGTACTGGTGGGGCCAAGCTGGGGCCAGAGGTTTTGTCAGAGGGGCACGTTCATCAGATGAACGTTGTTACCTGTATATAATTTTGGACTGAGAAACTGAACCAAGACTTCACCTAACAGTTATTTTCATTATAATTTTATTTGCTTATTAATATATTTTATTCAGTCAATACAAATACTGTGTAAAATGTTTTATATTTTTCTCATTTGATTTTTTAAACTATTTTCTTTGGTTACAATGGTTAATCACTGCTTTAAAAAAATAAAAGTCAAGTAAGATTTCGAATCTGTCTTTTTCTCCAAGATGAACTTCAACAAAGACAGATTTGAAATCTTACTTAACTGTTAGGTGAAGTCTTGGTTCAGTTTCTCAGTCCAAAATTATATACAGGTAACAAAATTGGCTGCCCTACTATCACAGCAACTGTATTCTGCGATTTTGATTAATACAAAATCGTAGAATTTCATGATTTCTGGCATCATGATTTCTGGCAAACTGATCAACAAATGAGTGACTCATTTGTTGATCGGTTTGCCAGAAATCATCAAATTATGTTTGTATTCTGCATCTGTCTGTTAGCAAAATATCTTATGAACAACTGAACAGATTTTGATTAAACTTTCAAGAAATAATCACTGAATGGCTCTCTACGACTGGTTGACTTTTAAAGTACATCCATGGTGTTGGTCTGTTAGCAAAATATCTCATGACCCTCTGGACAGATTTTGAAAAATCTTTCAAGAAATAATAAACAGATGTTTCTTTACTGCTGATTAACTTTTGGATGTATTTGAATTGAAGATGGCTGCAGCAGGCAATTGAAATAAGCCAAACTCAAAAATGGTTATAATTCAGTTAATTTTACAGATATGGAGTTAAGTGATTGTTTGTTTAAAGTTATTTTATATATTCTTTTAAATAATGGGGTGATGTAAGTTTTTTTTCTTCTTTCTGCACTCTTTTCATTCAATGTTTTATTTTTGATGAATGTTTTATTTTGTCTCTTTTAAATGAATGAATAAATAAATTAAATAAAATATTAAATAGCTTTACATCTGCTAAGTTCTTGGCATAAACCAACACAGACATGTTCCTGTTTTTAGTGTTTTACATGCTTTATATTGTAGCTGTATTATGATATGATGCGAAGCCACAGAGCTCCCAGGCGGAAGCTGAAACAGCTGCCGTAATCAGAGCGCCCAACCCGGGATGAAAAAGAAAAACACACTGCTGGCTGAAGCTCTGAGCTCGATGGAATGTCTGGCGTAAAACTAACTTGACCACGGTTTAATGTGACGCAGATGTGTTCATATAGCTCTGCAAACATTGAACGTTGTTGTCTTGCGGTTTTGAGGGTAAAATATGTCCACACAACGCACATGTTACGATGAAAAGTCGGCTAGCTGCTAGCTAAGATGCTACACTCACCAGTGTTGACCGATCTTGCGACAGAAACAAGCGTCCAATCCATAACCAATTGTGACCAGCTCCATGTAAACAATCCATAAACAAACGACCCGCTCTTTCAAAATGATGCCAAAACAAACCCAACAGAGTACTCAGTCAGCCCCTCACGCTTGTAGCTGCCTGCAAACTATGAACTGGATTTCCTGAATGTGAGGCGGGTCTTGTTACTCTGGGTTCATGAGACACGCCTCCGTTCAGGAAATCCATCCCATAGTTTGAAGCCAACGTGCATCAAGGGTTGGATCGATACGTAAACAAGGCTGGTATCGGTATGTGCCATGAGCATTGGTTCCGCTTCTGCTCGGAGGGCGGGCCAATAAGCGTGTGCCGTTCATGGTGCGTTTAAAGACAGTTCGGAAAAACGAGTTACCGCATCTTATTAGTAGATTAGACAGTTGTAATGGTTCAAAAAAGTGCGGGGGACAGAGGGCACAGATATGGAAAGTGCGGGGGACATGTCCCACGCGTACCCCGCGGCTGTTACGCCCATGCGGGGTTCGTCCGGTTCTTCCCCTTGGTCGGATCTGGGGAGTGGACGAGTGGCTCGTCCTGTTCGGGTGGTCCTGGGGACTCTGGGCTCGGGGTCCTTCCTGGGGTCTTGGGCTTTGATCGCCCTTTCGTCTGTCTCGGGCTTTGGGGGGACAGATCTCTGATGCTTCACATTCGCTACTAAATGTTCTATTGGAGGAACCTTATTCACTTATGCATGCTCACAACCACACACAAATGGATGTAGGGATGTATATGTAGATATATGTAGATGGGTATATAAATGAATATAAATATATATGTATGTATACTGTATATATATTTGTAGGTATGGGTATGTTTATATATAGAAATCTAATGCAAGGTCATGAATATTATCAGTCTTTATGCTTGTATGTTTCGTTGCTGTGTTCTGTCATGTGCTTTGCAGGATTGTGGACGGAGGTTTGGTGTGTTTGCCTTGTGCTCTTTTTGTGGATAATTGTTGTTTTGTTGTCTCACTTTCTCTTTTCTTTCTTTCTCTCTATTAAAAAAATTAAAAAAAATAAAATAAAAATACATATTGGAGTGAGAGGATGGCTATAAGGTGTGAAGGGAGGCCATCTATAAATGAAAAAAAAAAAAAGAAAAAAAAAAGAGGGGCATGTTGTGCATCACTCTTCCTGAAGTCCACAACAATCTCCTTTGTCTTCTCCACGTTGAGAGTGAGATTGTTGTGTCCGCACCACAAGGCCAGGCGGCTCACCTCGTTCCTGTAGTCCGTCTCATCGTTGTTGCTGATGAGACCCACCACTGTTGTGTCGTCCGCAAACTTGATGAAGTGGTTGGAGCTGTATGATGGTGTGCAGTCGTGTGTTAGCAGGGTGAATAGAAGGGGGCTCAGCACACATCCTTGTGGGGCTCCTGTATTCAATGTGATGGTGCTGGATGTGTTATTCCCGACCCGTACTGCCTGTGGTCTCCCGGTCAGGAAGTCTAGCAGCCAGTTACACATTGAGGTGTTCAGCCCCAGACTGTCCAGTTTAAGGATGAGCTGTTGGGGGATGATGGTGTTGAATGCTGAGCTGAAGTCGATGAACAGCATTCTGACATAGGAGTCTTTCGTGTCCAGATGTGTGAGAGCTGTGTGGAGGGCAGAGGAGATGGCATCGTCGGTTGAGCGATTAGGCCGATATGCAAATTGGAAGGGATCCAGGGAGGACAGATGTGATGCTTTTCATGACTAGCCGTTCGAAGCACTTCATCAGGATGGGGGTGAGTGCTACTGGACGATAGTCATTGAGGCAGGAGGGCGTTGCCTTCTTTGGGACAGGGATGATGGTGGTGGCTTTGAAACAGGTGGGGACGATGGCCTGACTCAGCGAGATGTTAAAGATGTCCGTGAAGACCGCTGCGAGTTCTCCTGCACAGTCCTTCAGCACACGACCAGGTATGTTGTCAGGACCAGAAGCTTTCCGGGCGTTGATCTTGATGAATGATCGCCTCACGCTGTCTGAGGACAGCGCCAGCACCTGGTCATCGGGAGAGGGGGTGAGTTTTTGTGCAGGTGTGCTGTTACATGCCTCAAACCGAGCAAAGAAGTCATTCAGTTCATTCAGCGTAGAGGTTGTGCTGTCACAGGTCTGGGGGGATGGTTTGTAGTTTGTGATGGTCTGTATTCCCTGTGATGGTCTTTGTGATGTATTCCCTGCCACAGACTCTGTGTATCCTTGCTGTCCTTGATTTTGAAATTCTGATTGAATTTTGACTCCTGGTGCAATAATACACAGTGAAGCCATTTGTTGAGGGGAATGCGCAGGCAACTTTTCATTTGGACGATGTCTGTCTGCCTGTTTATTTTTATTTATTACTTTCGCACGGCATGCTGGGGGTCGTTGGTGGCGTATGGTAAGTTTGAACTAGAGTCGTTGGCTTTTCAAAGTCTTTCTCCTACATCAAAGTAGTTTTTGTATTTTGTATTTTTGTTTGCGAGACGGACATACAGTATGCTTGGCGAACAGTGTGGTAGCAGGGATGGCGTCCTCTGAGATGCCATGACTGTCATCGTAGGTCATCGTAGAGCGGGATGGACACAACAGCGCCTCCGCCTCCTGGACAAACAAGAGTTTGTGGCTGAACTTCCACAGAGTAGCATGAGTTTTTGCCAGTTACACCTCTGGCATTGCCTTCCACTCAGATCACTGTATATGGAGTTCCTCAGTTTGTTCAGCGTTGCCACCAGGCCTTCAATACGTGCAGTGACCCCTCGGTGCGGACTGAACTCGGCAAAAAGGCCTTTTCTTACTCTGCACCTGTAACCTGGAACACCTTGCAACAAAATCTGAAATGTCCACCTTGATTTCTTTAAGGGGTTTTAAACATTTGATAAGGTCATTAGAAAAATCTAAGCAAATATGTCCTTGATTTTAGTATTTTACCTTGTAAACATATGGCACCTTGATTAGATTGTTTTTATTACATTTCTGAATTTAAATTATGTTTTCTGTCTAAAACAGGTCTATCTGGAAAGAGAGTCCTCGAGACTCAATGAGACTACCTGTATAAATAAAGGTTAAATAAATGTAACAATAGAAACACCCAAGAAACATCTGAGGAACATCTGAGAAAAACTTGAAGAACACCTGAAGCACATCTGAGGAACACACAAAGAACATCTGAGGAACATCTGAAGATTATCTGAGGAAAACCTGAAGAACACATGAGGAACATCCGAGGAACACCTGAAGAACACCTGAGGAACATCTGAGGAATATCTGAGGAACACCTTAGGAACATCTGAGAAACACCTGAAGAACACCTGAAGAACATCTGAGGAACATCAGAAGAAAATCTGAGAAACACTTCAAGAAGACCTGAGGAATATCTGAAAAACAACTGTAGAACACCTGAAAAACATCAGAAGAACACCAGAGGAACATCTAAGGAATGCCTGAAGAACACCTGAAGAAGATCTGAGGAACGCCTGAAGAAAACCTAAGGAATACCTGAGGAATACCTGAAAAACACCCGAGGAACAAACGAGAAACACCTGAAGAACACCTGAATAACATCTAAGGAAGTTCAAAAGAACATATGTGAAAGGCCTGAAGAACTCTATAGAAGTATCTGAGGAACATCTGAGAAACACCTGAGGAACACTTGAGGAACATCTAAGAAATATCTGACAAACACCTGAGGAACATCTGAGAAACATCTGAGGAATGTATGAAGATCTTCTGAGGAACATCTGAGGATAACTATATTCTTTATTGTCATCATCAACTTCCTCATCATCATCAGTCACGTGTTTTGTTTCTTGTTCTGTAATTTCAGGTCATAAATCAATAATTATTATTAATTATTTATATAAATAAATAAATAACAGATGAGCTCAAATAAAAACATAGACTAAATTAAATCTGTGTATAGCTTTAATCTGAATAAAAATAATTAAAAATGATTTTTCTTACTACATACAGTATATTTTTATTTTAAATATTTTTACAAATGACCTGTGTGTTAGTATATAGTTTTTCAACCTTTGTCACACCCGACACACACATCCACACGCACGCACGCACGCACAGCCACAGACGTCGATGCTGTGGAGAAATGAAACCAATTTTCGTTCAATTTTGAATGACAAGAAAGTTGATATTATTATTTATTATAGAAAATAAAAAGTCTTTGATGTAAAAACATCTGAGCTCTGATTGGCTGATCTGGACCGGGACTCTACCTTAGGGGTGCAGGAAAATTTTTTTTTTTTTAAAGGGGACCAAATATTGGTTTTATAAATTTTTATGGTATGTCTGTGGGCTATCCAGACCATGTTCATTCAATTTAATACACAAAATAATTCTAGTTCTGCCTTTTATGACTTCCGTTCAGAACAACCAGTTTATGATAATGAGCTCTGAAGGCCACGCCCTTCAAAAATCTGTTTACATTAACTCCGCCCTCCAAAGGGTTTACGTTAGCATTTCATGCACTTTAGAAAGGCTAGTGCTAGCTTAAGATAACTTACCGAAAGCCGTCTGCGCGCGCCGCCATTAGCTGCACCTGTTAGCATTAGCCCACCCGAATCCGAGGCTAATGTTAGCTCGTTCCTCCTCCGGCACACCGCCCGCTTAGCTCCGCTCGTTGCATGCGGCGCTTTGGGAGCGATCGCTGAGCGATCCGCGGCTGCTGCTCCAGTCCAGACACATACACAAAGTTCACCGAGTGTTTCCAGCTAATTTATCCATATGAGGCAACCTCTGATCGGACGCACGGTCCTCAAAAGCCAGCAGCTCCCGGCCGCAGATGGTCCCTTCGCCGGCATTTCCGCCCGCTTAGCTCCGCTTGTTGCATGGTCAGGCTGCGGCGATCAGCTCGTTTTATGTCTGCCGGCTGCTCGTTGGGAGCGATCGCTAATACGCTAAAAATTGAAATAAAACGTAAAAATGGTGTTCTAAAAAAGAAAAACAAGGTTAGCGTGGATCTTTCCCAACATTATGTGGTAAATAACAAAGAAATACTGGATGATCATGAAATTGTAAATGAATTTAATAATTACTTTGTGAATGTTGGACCCAACCTTGCGGCTGCCATACCAAAAATGGGGGACAATGTGAGTTATTTGATCGAAAATTGTGTGAACAGTATGTTCCTAAAGGGAACTGACAAAGATGAAATAATGAATGTAGTTAACAGGTGTACCGACAAAAAATCAAAAGACTGTGAGGACATGGATATGATGGTGGTTAAGGAAATAGTGTGTCATGTTATTGAACCATTTCAATATATATGTAATTTGTCTTTTTCAACTGGAGTTTTTCCAGATAGAATGAAGATAGCAAAGGTAATTCCATTATTAAAAAATGGTGATAAAAGTGAATTTAACAACTATAGACCTATTTCCTTGTTGCCACAGTTTTCAAAAATTTTAGAAAAACTTTTTGTAATTAGACTTGACAAATTTCTGGAAAAAAATAACATTCTAAGTAATAGTCAATATGGATTTCGATCAAATAAGTCAACATCCATGGCTCTAATGGAATTAATGGAACAAGTTACCACAGCTGTTGATCAAAAGCTAAATTGTATAAGTATATTTGTCGATCTAAAAAAAGCATTTGACACCATTGACCATACCATTTTACTTGATAAATTGAAAAAATATGGTATTAGAGGACCTGCATTACAGTGGATATCTAGTTATTTAAAAGACAGAAAACAGTTTGTTCAAATTGAAGATGTAAGATCTGATTTAAGAAATGTATCATCTGGAGTACCACAGGGCTCTGTTCTTGGACCTAAGTTATTTATTTTATATGTGAATGATTTAATGAAGGTGTCTAGTATCCTTAAATGTATTCTTTTTGCTGATGACACTACTTTTTTTTGTTCAGGTAAAAACTTGGAACAAATGTTTGAGTTGATAAATTCTGAGTTTGTAAAAATACAGTATTGGTTTAAGTTAAACATGTTATCATTAAATCTAGTTAAAACCAATTATATGATATTTAGTAAGAAAAAGCTAACGATTGATGCTCTTTTTAAGATTGACGATTTTGAAGTATGCAGGGTAAGTGAGGTGAAGTTTTTGGGTGTAATTATTGATGAGAAGTTGTCTTGGAAACAACACGTAAATTTTGTAAAAACTAAAATATCTAGGTCCATTGCAGTGCTATATAGAGTTAGAGATTTACTAAATGATAAAGCACTATATTTGTTATACAATACAATTATACTCCCGCTCTTAATTTACTGTATAGATGTTTGGGGTACAGCATGCAAAACTGTAACCAAACCTATTTTTATTTTACAGAAGAGAGCCATAAGAATTATAGCAAGAAAACATTACTGTCATCCATCAAATGTTTTGTTTTACGAATTGAAGTTGTTGAAGTTTTATGATTTGGTTGACTATAATATTCTTTTAGTATTATACAAAGCTCAGAATTTCAATTTACCCTTAAATATCCAAATGCTTTTTGTAAAAAGGACTAGTACTTATAATCTCAAGGGAACAGATCTTTTTGTTATGCCACAACACAGAACCAGTTTAAAGAGTAGGTCTACTTTAATACAAGGAATAAGACTGTGGAATGGTTTGGAACCTGATATTAAAATTGCAAAATCAATACCTATATTTAAGAAAATGATTAAAATAAAAATTTTGAACAAATATTCATAAATTAGATCTTGTACAAACTACTATATATGGTATTATGTGAGAAATCATTTATAATCTTATTTTTTGTGATTGCTGTTTGAATTGATTGTATGAATTAATTTTGTTGAAGAAGGGGCAGATACGACAATATTTTTTTCTTCTTCTGCCTCCTTTCATTTCATGTATTTTTGATTTTATATTGTGTTTTTTTGTAAACAGTATTCTTGTGTTTTTAAAATTTGAAATGAATAAATTGCTTGATTGATTGATTGAAAAATAACACCCTGATGCATGCTGCTCAATAATCCAGGTAGAAAAATCTAAAAATAACAATTATACTTTATTTATAAAGCCATTTAAAACAACCACAGCTGCAACAAAGTGCTGTACACATGAAATTAAGAACATTTAAACAAAAGATGAGATGAACTCAGGAAAAACAACCATGACGTCTTTTATACTGAAGTGGGTGGAGCCTCACCAGGGGTTGCTAGGTGAGGGGCTGGACTCAGGTTGGGGTGGGTTGTCCTACGGCTTGTGACATCACAAGCGCCAGGATTTGAAATCGAGACATTAATATCCCTGAAAAATAAATATACTTATAGTAAATATACAACTAGGTGCATTTTTTTGGTCCTAGGACTGTTTTTTTTAAAAAGAAATACATACCCAAAGTTGAGTAAAAAAAACGTTAAAAAGTGAATTTTGCATATTTGGTCCCCTTTAATGATGGACGGTTTCTTTTCACAAAGATGGCCTTTGACGAAACGTTTCTATTTTTTTGCTTTGTTTTGTTTTTTGAATGTCCAGAGGACCAGACTTAGCTTTTTTTAGATTGTTGTTTAATGTTTTCAGTTTAAAATTGTTTTAAATAAATGTTCCATTTGTTTACATTGTTGTTTATTCTTTTCAGCTTGTCAGTTACAAAACTGAAACTAAATTTATGAACATTTTAATAGAAAAATCATTTCTGAATCAAAAAATCCATTTAGAATCGAATCGTGACACCAACAATCGGAATCGAATCGATTCTCCAGACACTGAGAGATTCGCTTCCCTACTCTACCTGGTCTCTGAGGGTTCTGGTGGACTCTGGAGGTTCTGCTGGTTCCGTCCTCTTCCTCCTCCTCCTCCACTCAGCTCCTCCTCCTCCTCTTCCTCCTCCTCCTCCTCTCAGGGCGGGGTTCGGACTTCTCGGTTCTTTTCTCACTTTTTTTTTTTAACTCTGAAAGTTTTCTCCGCTTCGCAGTTTTTTTCCCCCCCACCGAACCGAACCGAACCTCCGCGGCATCATGTCTGGCGTCGCGTCCACCCTGGCCAAGAAACGGGCCTTGGCCGCCGGGTTCGGAACCAACTCGAAGGCGATCCCGTACCTGAACCAGGACTTCGAGGCTCTGCGGGCTCAGTGTCGAGCATCTGGACAGCTGTTCTCTGACCCCATGTTCCCCGCCGCGCCCGAATCTCTGGGCTTCAAAGAACTGGGCCGGAACTCCGCCAAGGTCCGGGGAGTCACCTGGAAAAGACCCACGGTAAGAACCGAGCCTGGACCGGAACCGGGAGGACCAACCTTTATTTAGTCAGGTTAGTCTCATTGAGCCTCGAGGACTCATTTACAAGAGAGACCTGTCTACAAACTAAAGAATGATGACAACAGCAACAGTAGATTTTCCTTGAACAATCAACAATGGACAAACATAAGAGAGAAATACAGATTTTTTTATAACATATTAAAATCAAAATATTAAAGTAACAAAAACATTATAAAGTAGATGTAGAAAATCAAAAACAAGAACAACTGCATTGGTTTTTCCCAGGATTCCAACAGATTCTTAAAACCATTTAAAGAGGTCAACGTCGAGATCTTCAAATCTTTTTGTAAGATATTCCATGAAGCAGGAGCAGAGTAGGAGAAGGCCCTTTTTCCAAGTTCAGTCCTCACTGACGGAACACTGCAGGAGATCATGTCCTGAGAGCGCACGCTGTAGCTGCACTCACACAGACATGTAGGAGGAGATGTATGAGGGCAGCAGACCAAGAAGTGATTTAAAGATGAAAATGTACCAGTGGAAGAGTCTGCGTGAGGTTAATGATGTCCAGTTAACCAATGAATACAGGGTGCAGTGGTNTAGGAGAAGGCCCTTTTTCCAAGTTCAGTCCTCACTGACGGAACACTGCAGGTAATCATGTCCTGAGAGCGCACGCTGTAGCTGCACTCACACAAAGACATGTAGGAGGAGATGTATGAGGGCAGCAGACCAAGAAGTGATTTAAAGATGAAAATGTACCAGTGGAAGAGTCTGCGTGAGGTTAATGATGTCCAGTTAACCAATGAATACAGGGTGCAGTGGTGGGTACGATAATCACAGCCAGTTATGAATCTTAGTGGCAAGCGGTGCTGCGTAACCTCATGTATAGATGCATGTGCAGATTGTCTGAATCTGAAAACTGTATCATCACTACACTGACCAACCCTGGACTAAGCTCTGTGAGATATTTTTCTATTTTAAGGACTCATTGGCGGATGAGCCTCTATAGGAAAGTTTATTAATCTTTTTATTTATTCTTATTTTTATTTTTTTTATTTCCTTATTATATACATACAGTATATGGATCTTACATTGTGTCTGCAATAAAGAAACTACTACTACTACTACTTAGTGCACCATGATAGACAACATCCAACATCCGCAGGGTGCTTGTAGCATTCATGTAGATAATGTCACTGTAATCAATGGAGGGGAGGAAAGTCACAGATACACGGTGTTTCCTAACATTCAGTGTTAGACATGATCTGTTTCTGAAAAAGAAACCCAAGAAGAAACCAAGAAGGATTTGACTGGTTCCTGGATCTGCTCAGATAAACACAGGGCGGGTTCTTGTGGGTTTATCTGAGCAGATCCACTAGGACCTGGACCCGATCCAAATCCAGATTCAGCAAGCATCAGGAAGCTGGGACCAGGTGGACTGGATCGGACCAGTGTCCAGTTAAGATCCAAGGAGTTCTGGCACAAAGATCAGAACCAGTTCCCATCTGAGAAGAACACCAGGACCAGATTCAGAACATCTGAACTGAACCTGGTCCAAGAAAGAATGGCCAGGAGGAGGGCCCCTCCAGGACTCGAGGAGGGCCCCTCCAGGACTCGTGGAGGGCCCCTGCAGGACTTGTGGAGGGCCCCTGCAGGGCTCGTGCAGGGCCCCTGCAGGGCTCAAGGGCCCCTGCAGGACTCGTGGAGGGCCCCTGCAGGACTTTGTGGAGGGCCCCTGCAGGACTCGCATGGCCCCTGCAGGACCCCTGCAGGACTCGCATGGCCCTTGCAGGACTCGTGCAGGGCCCCTGCAGGACTCGTGCAGGGCCCCTGCAGGACTCCAGGACTCATGCAGGGCCCCTGCAGGACTCGTGCAGGGCCCCTGCAGGACTCGTGGAGGCCGGCTGCTGATTAGAGTTTCCATGGTAACTGGTCCTGTGTCTGACCTCTCTCCTGTCCCTCTTCAGGAACTGGTCTCCAAACCAGAGTTCATCATAGGCGGAGCCACCAGGACCGACATCTGCCAGGGGGCTTTGGGTAAGAGTTTCCTCATGTCCACAGACTGTCCATGAACATGTTTTAGACTGCCTCTGAACGCACCTCAGATTCTCCTGAACGCACCTCAGACTGTCCCTAAATGCATCTCAGACTGTCCCTAAATGCATCTGAGACTGTCCCTAAATGCATCTGAGACTGTCCCTAAATGCATCTGGGACTGCCCCTGAAGGCACCTCAGACTGCCCTAACACACCTCAAACTGTCACTGAACACACCTCAGACTGCCCCTGAACACACCTCAAACTGTCCCTGAACACATTTTAGACTGCCTCTGAACGCACCTCAGATTCTCCCTGAACGCACCTCAGACTGTCACTAAATGCATCTCAGACTGTCACTAAATGCATCTCAGACTGCCCCTGAAGGCACCTCAGACTGTCACTAAATGCATCTCAGACTGTCCCTGAATGCATCTCAAACTGTCCCTGAATGCATCTCAAACTGTCCCTGAATGCATCTCAAACTGTCCCTGAACATATCTTAGACTGCCCCTGAAGGCACCTTAGACTGACCTTGAACACGCATTAGACTGTCCTTGAATGAATCTCAGACTGCCCCTGAATACACCTCATTCTGTCCCTGAACGCATCTCAGACCGCCCCTAACAGACTGTTGCTGAACGCACCTCAGACAGTCCCTGAACGCACCTAAGATTGCCCCTGAATCCACCTCAGATTGTCCCTGAACGTACCTCAGACCGTTTTTGTTTTTAACGTTTTTGAATATACCTCAGACAGTCCCTGAACGCACCTAAGATTGCCCCTGAATCCACTAAGATTGTCCCTGAATGCACCCCAGATTGTCCCTGAACGTACCTCAGACTGTTTTTGTTTTTAACGTTTTTGAATCCTCAGACAGTCCCTGAACACACCTAAGATTGCCCCTGAATCCACCTCAGATTGTCCCTGAATGCACCCCAGATTGTCCCTGAACGTACCTCAGGCTGTTTTTTTTAAAACGTTTTTTAATATACCTCAGACAGTCCCTGAACTCACCTCAGATTGTTCCTGAATCCACCTCAGATTGTCCCTGAACGTACCTCAGACTGTTTTTGTTTTTAACGTTTTTGAATCCTCACAGTCCCTGAACGCACCTAAGATTGCCCCTGAATCCACCTCAGATTGTCCTTGAATGCACCTCAGATTGTCCCTGAATCCACCTCAGATTGTCCCTGAATCCACCTCAGATTGTCCCTGAACGTACCTCAGACCGTTTTTGTTTTTAACGTTTTTGAATCCTCAGACAGTCCCTGAACACACCTAAGATTGCCCCTGAATCCACCTCAGATTGTCCCTGAATGCACCCCAGATTGTCCCTGAACGTACCTCAGGCTGTTTTTTTTTAAACGTTTTTTAATATACCTCAGACAGTCCCTGAACTCACCTCAGATTGTTCCTGAATCCACCTCAGATTGTCCCTGAACGTACCTCAGACTGTTTTTGTTTTTAACGTTTTTGAATCCTCACAGTCCCTGAACGCACCTAAGATTGCCCCTGAATGCACCTCAGATTGTCCCTGAATGCACCTCAGATTGTCCCTGAATCCACCTCAGATTGTCCCTGAACGTACCTCAGACCGTTTTTGTTTTTAACGTTTTTGAATCCTCAGACAGTCCCTGAACGCACCTAAGATTGCCCCTGAATCCACCTCAAGATTGTCCCTGAATGCACCCCAGATTGTCCCTGAACGTACCTCAGACTGTTTTTTTTAAACGTTTTTTAATATACCTCAGACAGTCCCTGAACTCACCTCAGATTGTCCCTGAATCCATCTCAGATTGTCCCTGAACGTACCTCAGACTGTTTTTGTTTTTAACGTTTTTGAATCCTCATACAGTCCCTGAACGCACCTAAGATTGCCCCTGAATCCACCTCAGATTGTCCCTGAATGCACCTCAGATTGTCCCTGAATCCACCTCAGATTGTCCCTGAACGTACCTCAGACCGTTTTTGTTTTTAACGTTTTTGAATCCTCAGACAGTCCCTGAACGCACCTAAGATTGCCCCTGAATCCACCTCAGATTGTCCCTGAATCCACCTCAGATCGTCCCTGAATGCACCCCAGATTGTCCCTGAACGTACCTCAGACTGTTTTTATTTTTAACATTTTTTAATATACCTCAGACAGTCCCTGAACTCACCTCAGATTGTCCCTGAATCCACCTCAGACTGTTTTTGTTTTTAACATTTTTGAATATACCTCAGACAGTCCCTGAAATTTAGCACCTAAGATTGCCCCTGAATCCATCTCAGGTTGTCCCTGAATGTACCCCAGGCTGTTTTTGTTTTTAACGTTTTTGAAGATACCTCATTCTGCCCCTGAACACACCTCAGACTGTCCCTGAACGCACCGCAGGAGAGCCAGGATTTGATGAACCAGAACCGTGGAGCCGGTCGTTGATCCAGCTGTAATCAAAGGGCGCTGCCATGCTGCTCTCTGATTGGCTGGAAGGAGCTGCGCAGGAAGAGGCCGGCAGTTGTTGTTGAGGATGGGGGCGTGAGGGGGGTGGG
>JBBPBX010004981.1:50405-74073 GCA_038048925.1 Garcialebias charrua
TTTATGTGAATGGTGCCTGCTAGGGAGGAGGGAGACAATTCAACTCACTCCTTAACTATGTTAGGATAGGCTAAGTGCTTGGTAACTGTACAGTACAGTACATTTATTTATTCAAAAAATATATATTTTTATTTTTATGAGATGCATATTCGTAAGTCCTAAATGTCGTAAGTCGGGGGCGTCGTAAGTCGAGGACTACCTGTAATGTGTTGAGTTACAAGTTACATTCATGTTGCAGCTTCTTGATTTGTCGTTAGTTTGAAAGTAACTGATGTCGAGAGAGTTGATCCATTGAATCACTGCAAAGTGGACAGATAATGTTAGACCTGCCTGCAAGAAGAGTTGGACCAATGATGTATATTCTAGTAAATACGTCATTGAGCTGGGAGCACCCACAGCACCACTAACACACCCAAAATGGATTCCACCGGGGAGAGTCAGTCAGAAGATACACACCACCCATGACCCTATAAGAGCCAAAAAACTTTGAAAACCAACTTCTTCTGAACTTGAACAATAAATTATTGCTGCAATATTAAAATGTGTCAGTTCATGGGATGTTAGGAGACAAGAGATGTCTCCAAATGTCTCAACACTTGAGTCCAAGTTTTTAAAATGGTGTCAGGAAGTTAAAATATTGTTCACTATTGATCCATTACAAGATTGACAGACAATATTTTAACTAGAGTTGATGACAAACTGGAGGTGAAATGATCAGATAGTCCTTTGTTAGGTCTAAAGCTCCTTTTTTCAGGCAGACAACTTTTACTTAAACGTGTTTACTGCAGTTAAAATGACACATTGGTTTGTGTTAAATAAAAACTTTCAAAGGTATAATCATTACTCTTTCTTATTTTGCTTAATGACATTTAACTCTGCATGCCATCCCTGAAATTCTGACGCACAGAATCACAAGTCCAAGTGTGAACTGTGTCACAGAGTAAACACAATAAAAACATTATCTGCAGCATTGTTCATTAAAATGGCTCAACACTATTAATGTATTACAGAAAATATACATACAGTACGCACACTTAATGGTATTGTAGACCATTGCATTAGTTAATACATTCAGCAAGTACTTTTACTTTAATACTTTAAGTATTTTTAAAAGCAAGTACTTATTTACTTTTACTTAAGTAAAAATATTAATATGGTACTTCTACTTTTACTAGAGTACATTTTTGTCTGTTTATTTGTACTTTTTCTTAAGTACAGTGTTTAAGTACTTTCTCCACCTCTGGTCCTGTAGGGGGGCAGCGATGATTTCTGCTCTAACTTTGGGCTTCCTGTCTTCCAGGTGACTGCTGGCTGTTGGCTGCCATCGCCTCGCTGACCCTGAACGAGTATGTGATGGCCCGAGTTGTTCCCACAGACCAGGGCTTTGGGAGCGACTACGCAGGAATCTTTCACTTCCAGGTATCAGGCGTCTCCGCTGTGACCTCAGACGGACAGTAAAGCTTTATTTATACATTCACTGACCGGCTAAGAACCAAACAGAAACTCACACCGAGTCCAGAGACTCGAGGTTCTTTGTCATTCGCATCACATGTGATACACGAGGTGGAACGAAATTGTGTACTGTACTCAAGGTCCCAGCTACACACATAATAGCAAAAATATATAAAGTATAAAAAAAGAAACCGTAAACAAGGATCTCAGATGCACACTAAACAATAATAATGTAACATAATAAGGTGTATTAAACAACAGCCTGAACATGAGTCTGTTGTGAGCAGATGGGTAGGAACACAGCAGATTATGGGTAAGAAATCAGCAGCATGGATAATCAGCAGCACAAATAAATTCACATATCACCAATTAAAGTGGCATTACAGGGATTTTTTTGGTGTCATGTGATTCATGAGTCTAACAGCCAACAATAGTGGGGCAAGAAGTGTGTGTGCTGGGTGAGTGGGGTCCTTCATGATGCAGGTGGCTCTCTTCCTGCATCTGGAGGTGTAGATGTCTGTGATGGTGGGGAGGGCTGACTCCAACAGACTTCTGTGCAGCCTTCACCACTCTGCAGAGTTTTTCTTTCTGCAGCTGTGCAGCCTCCATGCCAGATGTTGATGCTGGAGCACAGGATGCTCTCCACTGCACACCTGTAGAAGGAGGTGAGGACTGAGTTTCCCAGTCCAGCTCGTCTCAGCCGCATGAGGAGGAAGAGTCTCTGATGACCTTTCTTGATCAGGCTGGTGGTGGTGTTGTCCCAGCTGAGGGTGTCATTCAGGTGCACACCCAAATATTTGTAACTGGAGACTACTTCCACCACGGATCCTCCTATGTTCGGTAGTGGGGTGGGGGTTGATGTGTTTCAGAATCAGAATAAGCTTTATTGTCATTGCACCAAGATTCAAGAACAAGGGGTGCACCGATAAATCGGCCGTCCGATTTCCTTAATTTTGGGAAATTGGAAACGGTTAAAACAAGTTTGTATTGTTTCTAGAATATTGTTCAAAGGTCTGTTTTTCAACAAAATAAGATTGAAAATTGAAGGCGCATTGTGACCTTACAACATCTAACAGTGTTGCTTATAAAACAAAATCGGTATCGGCCAAAATCGGAATCGGCAGGTCACACTTTGTAGAAATCAGTGATTGGCCAAAAAACTGCAATAGAATATATGCCACGGGTAGTGGTGACGTACTTCTGTTAAAATATAACCCACGTCTGCCACTTCCGGGTCCTATCCACTGCCGTTGTTGTTAGCGTTAGCTTCTAGTAGCAGACCATAACAATGACCCGAAACGGGAAGCGGCTGCGAGCTACTGGCGCTACAAGTGAGTTCCGGTGGGTACAGCAGTTCCGTTCCCCTGCTGAGGAGGGGTTAGGGCGACAATGGACCGTGGCTATCCGAAGGGAAAACATCGCTATGGATTTATATATGTATAGATTTATTATTTGTGTGTATGTGGATGTTTTCTTTATTGTTTTCACTTATTTTTGTTCGTGTCATTTCTGCTAACCGGAAGTGCGCCGCCCGGGTAATGAATACGGAAGTGCTGGAACGGGAGTCCGTGGCATATAGTCTTATTGGTGCACCCCTAACGAGAACATGTACGTACAGTCGTCCGAAAGATGGGTGGAGTGCACAAGGCTGCTGCTAATTAGCGAGGCCCTCTTATTCTTATTCAGAATAATATTTTTGCTTAGTTGAGAAAAGGGAAGAAAACATGAGGAGAGAAGGTATAACAAAAGATCTCTCACACCATGTCCTAGACAGGGCATGGTTTGAGGAATTTAAAAAACCTACCACAGCAAAGCAACAGAAATAGTAGACATGATACATATTACTCCTTCTGAAGTCCACGACCATCTCCTTTGTCGTCTTCACATTGATGTGGATGTGATGCATCCATCCTCTGCCGTATCATCTGTGAACTTTACAATGGGAACTGGATGATGGGTAGGTGCGCAGTCATATATGAGCAGAGTGAACAGGAGGGGGCTCAACACACAGCCCTGAGGGGAGCCAGTGCTGAGGGTTATGGTGGAGGAGAAGTTGTAGATCCTCACAGATTGCAGCCTGTTGGTTAAGAAATCCAGGACCTAGTTGCATAGGGAGGGGCTTAGTTCTAGTGTGAGTAGTTTGTCCATCAGGGTTTGGGGGATCATGGTGTTGAAGGCGGATATGAAGTCCACAAAGAGCATACAGACATAGGAGTACTTCTGCTCCAGGTGGGTGAGAGCAGTGTGGACCACAGAGGAGATGGCGTCCTCTGTTGATTGATTCTCGTAGTATGTGTACTGGTGAGGGTCCTCATCGATATCGATGGTTGTTGTGATGTGGGTCATGACCAGTTTTTCAAAGCATTTAGCGACTGTCGGGTGTGTTGTATCGACTGTGTTGTCTCTGAATCTGTCCCTCTGTCCATCCATCTCTCTTGTCTTCAGTTCTGGCAGTTCGGGGAGTGGGTGGACGTGGTGATCGACGACCGTCTGCCGGCAAAAGACGGGGAACTGCTCTTTGTCCACTCTGCTGAAGGGAGGGAGTTCTGGAGCGCCCTGCTGGAGAAGGCCTACGCCAAGTAAGACCATCCAGAACCGTAGAGACACAGGAGGTCCAGACTCAGAATCCTGTAGTAGGACACAGGTGTAAAAAAAACGTTTACACATTCACATTAATAACTAAAAAGATCAATCTGGTCTTAGTGAATTGGTGTTCTCTCACTTCCTGTCCTCTCACTTCCTGTATTTTCTGTCACTTCCTGTTTGTACCATCACTTCCTGTCTGTTCTTTGACTTTCTTTTGTTCCATCACTTCCTGTATTTTCTGTCACTTCCTGTTTGTTCCATCACTTCCTGTCTGTTCTTTGACTTCCTTTTGTTTCATCACTTCCTGTCTGTTCTTTGACTTCCTTTTGTTCCATCACTTCCTGTATTTTCTGTCACTTCCTGTTTGTTCCATCACTTCCTGTCTGTTCTTTGACTTCCTTTTGTTCCATCACTTCCTGTCTGTTCTTTGACTTTCCTTTGTTCCATCACTTCCTGTCTGTTCTTTGACTTCCTTTTGTTCCATCACTTCCTTTTTGTTTCATCACTTCCTGTCTGTTCTTTGACTTCCTTTTGTTCCATCACTTCCTGTCTGTTCTTTGACTTCCTTTTGTTCCATCACTTCCTGTTTGTTTCATCACTTCCTGTCTGTTCTTTGACTTCCTTTTGTTCCATCACTTCCTGTCTGTTCTTTGACTTTCTTTTGTTCCATCACTTCCTGTATTTTCTGTCACTTCCTGTTTGTTCCATCACTTCCTGTCTGTTCTTTGACTTCCTTTTGTTCCATCACTTCCTGTCTGTTCTTTGACTTCCTTTTGTTCCATCACTTCCTGTTTGTTTCATCACTTCCTGTCTGTTCTTTGACTTCCTTTTGTTCCATCACTTCCTGTCTGTTCTTTGACTTCCTTTTGTTCCATCACTTCCTGTCTGTTCTTTGACTTCCTTTTGTTCCATCACTTCCTGTCTGTTCTTTGACTTCCTTTTGTTCCATCACTTCCTGTCTGTTCTTTGACTTCCTTTTGTTCCATCACTTCCTGTCTGTTCTTTGACTTCCTTTTGTTCCATCACTTCCTGTCTGTTCTTTGACTTCCTTTTGTTCCATCACTTCCTGTCTGTTCTTTGACTTCCTTTTGTTCCATCACTTCCTGTCTGTTCTTTGACTTCCTTTTGTTCCATCACTTCCTGTCTGTTCTTTGACTTCCTTTTGTTCCATCACTTCCTGTCTGTTCTTTGACTTCCTTTTGTTCCATCACTTCCTGTCTGTTCTTTGACTTCCTTTTGTTCCATCACTTCCTGTCTGTTCTTTGACTTCCTTTTGTTCCATCACTTCCTGTCTGTTCTTTGACTTCCTTTTGTTCCATCACTTCCTGTCTGTTCTTTGACTTCCTTTTGTTCCATCACTTCCTGTCTGTTCTCTCATTTCCTGTTTTTTCTGTCACTTCCTGTTTGTTCCATCACTTCCTGTCTGTTCTTTGACTTCCTTTTGTTCCATCACTTCCTGTCTGTTCTTTGACTTCCTTTTGTTCCATCACTTCCTGTCCTTTGACTTCCTGTTTTTTCTGTGACTTCCTGTTTGTTCCATCACTCCCTGTCTGTTCTTTTACTTCCGGTCTGTTCCATCACTTCCTGTCTGTTCTCTCATTGCCTGTCTGTTCCTTCACTTCCTGTTTGCAGAGTGAGTGGCTGCTACGAAGCTCTGTCTGGTGGCTCCACCACCGAGGGCTTCGAGGATTTCACCGGAGGCATCGCGGAGAACTATGACCTCCAGAATCCTCCGTCCAACCTCTTCCAGATCATCAAGAAGGCTCTGGAGGCCGGAGCGCTGCTGGGCTGCTCCATTGACGTGAGTCCATCCTCGGGTTCGGGTCGGGTGAAGGTTCTGAGTCCTGCGGGTGGGGGTGTCCAAACAAAGACATCTGGACTTCTCATCAAACTGAAAGGTGTCGAGACTGCAGGAACCTGAACTCACATGCAAATCCCTCTCCCTCCACTCCCTGAGAGGTCCACATGAGACTACAACAAGAATCCTAACCACCCCCAGGAGGGAGGGGAGGGGAGTGATTTGCACGTGAGTTTGGCATCTCTTAAAGCTTGGAACTGGACACCCTTGAGTTGGACCTGAAAGTCATCAGAAGAAGAAGTTTGGTGGTCTGTTTGGCTCCAGCAGGTGTTCTGGGTTCATTTGGTTCTGTTGGACCGCCCTTCATGTGTTTCTGCTGCAGATCACCAGCGCTGCAGATTCTGAGGCCGTGACCCGTCAGAAGCTGGTGAAAGGCCACGCCTACTCGCTGACCGGCGCCGTGGAGGTACGGTCCGCTTCAACACCGAGCAACTGCGGCAGGACGACCCGGTAAACGTGTTCCTGTGTTCTGGGTCCAGGTGAACTACCGCGGCCGACCGGAGAAGCTGGTGAGGATGAGGAACCCCTGGGGCCAGGTGGAGTGGACCGGAGCCTGGAGTGACGGGTAACCAAAAGCTGCACAACACCAGGGCTTCTAGTTCTGCTGCTAACAGATTACTGCCCTCCCCGATCTCTAAGATCAGCTGATCAGTTGCTGGTGAGAGTCCCAAAAACCAGGCTGAAGCTCAGAGGTGACAGAGCGTTTGCTGTCGTTGCTCCCAGGCTGTGGAACGACTTGCTGTTGAGTGTCAGACAGGCCTCTTCTCTTCCTGATTTTAAATCTCTTTTAAAAACACACTTTTATTAATTGGCTTTTAACACGTGATCTTATCTTTTACTGCATTTTAACACACCTGCAGTAAAACTGGTATATGTATGTTTTTTTTTGTATGCTTTGTATGTTTTTATCGTTTTAATTAACTTGTCTTTTGTGTTATTGTACAGCACTTTGGTTAACCCTGTGGTTTTTAAAATGTGCTATACAAATAAAGTTGATTGATTGATTGATTGAACCATTCAGCCAGTCATGTAATCAAACTGTTCTGGCTCTGAAGCATCAACATCCCAGACATCAGCAGAACCAGAGTGGGTCTGTGGAGCTCCTGGTCCTGAGTGAGTCTGTTGCAGTCGTGGTCCTGAGTGGGTCTGGAGGTCCTGGTTCTGAGTGGGTTTGTTGTGGTCATGGTCTTTAGTGGGTCTGTGGAGGTCCTGGTCCTGAGTGGGTTTGTTGTGGTCCTGGTCTTTAGTGGATTTGTGGAGGTCCTGGTCCTGAGTGGGTTTGTTGTGGTCCTGGTCTTTAGTGGGTCTGTGGAAGTCATGGTCCTGAGTGGGTCTGGAGGTCCTGGTCTTTAGTGGATTTGTGGAGGTCCTGTGGCCTCATGTATCAACGGTGCGTACTCACAAAAACCGTGCGTACGTCACTATCCACGCAAAACTCCGTATGTATCAAAACTGAACTGAACGTGGATATGTGCGCATTCCCACGCCAGCCCCATGGCTGGCGTACGCACGTTTCGGTGGTTTTTGTGCCTTTGGCGACACTTACAGGTGATTCTGAAAAACTGAAGCCCCACAATCTGTGGTTGACTTTAAGAGCGGCTTGAAGACCTTTCTTTTCAACCGAGCATACTCTACCTCCTCATGATTCTACTTTTGATCTAGCTGATACTGTTGTTGATTTTAATTGTTTTATTAATTGTTTTATTGACATTTAATTCTGTTGCACCTTGTAGCACTTTGAGATTTTCATTAATGAAAAGTGCGTTATAAATTGAATTCATTATTATTATTATTATTATTATTATTATTATTATTATTATTATTATTATTAACTGTTCATGATGTGAAAATGATTAATATTCCCACCAAACACACGATTAACAAGTATTACATCCACATGACGCAGTTAAATAAAGGACGCGCAAAGTTGTGCAAAAAATAAATTTAACAGGAACGGATTCATTCAGCCTTACTGGAGGATATAATAAATAGTGTAACACGCAGAGCATTTATTTATAAACAGATATAATTTTCTGATCTAGGATATGGCTTATCAGCCGTTTTCAGAAATAATCATTTTTCAGTTTGGCACTGCTGCGCTCTGGAGCAACACAGGAGCCGTGCATCACGCGTGCACATGCAGAAGCAGCGATCAAACTGTTCCCGAGCTTTCCTGAGGGAGCTGGCAGGCCGATCAGGGCAGTCCAGTCCACACAAAGCCGATTCATGTCCAATGGAATGTCTCATCTATATGATTCCAAAGGCTGAGTGGTCGCGCTTTGGAGCGCGCGCGCACCCTCGCCGGTGTTACACGGCAGCTGGAGGTGTTTCATAATCTGCGTTTATTGTAGATTTCTCCAAAATGACACGTGAAAGTACACCATATATAACTTGTAGGAGAGTAAAAGCTTCACAGACAAACAGATTGCGCACAAGGCTGCGGCGCGCGCAGCGTTTGGAGACTCCAACATCACGTCATGTCATGAAAACTCTCCACTGAGACGCACAGACTCGTTTCTTCATATCATCTATTAAATAAACAAAGATCTATGTTCAACCAAACATCTAAGTTCCTCTGTGTTTACAGTAATTATGGTAATAAACTCGTGCGCAAAGTTAATATTTTCACTCAGAATGAATGGATGAGCCGGTTGCGCACCAAAGCAGGGTGCGCGCACACACAAATACCGACACACAATCACTCGTTCTTTGCGTGATAAACACATTTTATTACTATTCTTACTTAGGATTATTTTCCTCACTCATATTATATTAAATTCATTATTTTCCTGAATCTAGAAATAATTTCTGATCGCGCAGGGATCAAACAAACATGTCCTTCACACATGCAGGAAGTAATTTGCATCTGTTTAACATATGTAAATGAAGGCGTGTCAGGGGAGGTGTCTCACGTGCGCTCAGTTCCACGTTGATTGTGATGTACAAAAGGAATGTGCGTGGATTCAGGTGTACGCACGGTTTGATACATCTGGATTTTTTTGTGCATACGCAGTTTTCTGGATTTGACCGTACGTCACGTTTCAGTAAGAAATCCACGCAAGTCTTTGTACATGAGGCCCCTGGTCCTGAGTGAGTCTGTGGAGGTCAAGTTCAAGTTTCTTTATCGTCATTCACATCACATTTGGTACACGAGGTGGAACGAAATTATTTACTCAATGTCCCAGTTACATTCAAAATAGCAAAAATATAAAATGAAACATTATATAAAGATCTAAGATTTACACTAAACACTAATAATGTAAAATAATATGGTGTAATAAACAGCAGCCCAAACATGAGTCTGCAGTGAGTAGATGGGTACGAATGAACAGCAGCATGAGATAGATATGTCACTTAACTCCAATTAAAGTGCCATTGTAGTGATTACTCTGGTTAGATATTCATGAGTCTAACAGTCTCAGGGTAGAAGCTGTTCCTCAGTCTAGTGGTTTTACATTTAATGCTCTGCAACCTCCTGCCTGAGGGGAGCGGGGCAAAAAGTGTGTGTGCTGGGTGAGTGGGGTCCTTCATGATGCAGATGGCAGGTGGTCCTGGTCCATGACTCTTGTTCTTGTCGTCCTGCAGGTCTTCTGAGTGGAACTCTGTCCAGGGAGACTGTCCTGTCGCCAAAGCTGAGGACGGAGAGTTCTGGTAGGTTCCAGGGCTCAGCAGAACCCAGGAAGTGTTGTGAAGGTGGACTAAGAATCCGTTCTCGTCCCCGCAGGATGTCCTTCAACGAGTTTGTGCGCAACTACTCCCGGATCGAGGTGTGCACCCTGACCCCCGACACCATCGACGACGACTCCGTCAAACACTGGAGCGTCAGCAAGTTCGACGGAACCTGGAGGAGGGGGTCCACGGCCGGAGGGTGCCGGAACCACCCCTGTCAGTACCAACACTGGCCCAGTTAGCAGGGTTCTGTAAAATAAGAGATAATTTAGTTTGAAGATGTGAGGACACCGAACCGGACCTGGTCTGGACCTGGACCGTGGTTCTGTTGTCAGCACTCGGCCGGATCCAGAGGTTCTAACAGAGCCTGTGTGTGTGTGTGTGCAGACACGTTCTGGACCAACCCTCAATTCGCCATCAAACTGGACGAGGAGGACGATGACCCAGATGATGGGGAGGTGGGCTGCAGCATCGTGGTGGGTCTGATCCAGAAGAACCGAAGGAAGCTGCGTAAAGACGGCGAGGACATGCACACCATCGGCTTCGCCATCTACGAGGTCTGAAGTGTTCTGAGTGAGTCCGACGGGTCCAGCACGAGTCCACCGTTTAACCTTTTGTTCTGTTTGATTTCAGCTTCCACCGCAGGTGAGTCCTGAAGCTCCAGGTGAAGCTCCGCCCACCCAGGAGTTCCTCACCTCTCCTTAAAGTGGGTTACTTCAGGGAGGGAGAACTGGTCAGAACAGCCTTCAAAATAAGAGTGTTTAAGAGTTTACTTTTGCTACACCTTTAAGGCCTCTTCACAACAAAAGCATGAACAGCTCTGAAACAACACAGCACTTTTATTCAGAAGTTCAGACAGTCCTTTGTGACCTTTGCTGACCTTTGACCCCCGGGCTGAGCACTGTTTTTTTGGTATCTAAGGGTTCCACGCCTCGCATTAGAATGTAAGAAAGAGATTTCAAGTTTTCTGAAAGTTCCTGGAAGGCATCCAAAATGTTGATGACTCAGACCACTCCTAGGCGTGCGACCTAACTATTGGTGGGCGGAGTCTAATTATACCATAGGAAGGCGAAACAGCATACTGTACTCTTTCAGCAGGAAGTAGGAAAGATGCTGAAGTGTTTTCATTCCCAACAGGAAACCGAGCGTTAAATAGAAAATAATAATAATTCAAGTGACGGACTAGACATGTCAACAAATTATCTACTGCCTCCTGTAAATGACAGACATTTAAACGATGTCCCTCCACCCAATAAATCATGCCTGCTCAGATTAGTTCGTTCCAGTGGCCTGATCAGGCCCCGCCCACTTTAAGCTTTATTGTATTACCTGTGATGTAAAGATGAGTCATTCCAAGTTTGAGTTCAACAAAACCTGAAAAAAAAGACCTGAACCACGTCAGGTGTCGAGTCCCAGAACAGTTCCAGAACCTTGATGGGACTACCTCCTCTCCAGTTTCTATCAGGTCCCAGGTTGGTTCTGAAGGTCCATACAGTTCGTACTTCTTTACATTTTAATTCTAGATAAAATATTAATTAAAATGCAATTACAGTAGTGAAAAAAAATCTTTACAAATGCAGATTCTTTAAAGACCGTGTAAAGTAAAATTAAATTTGTGTTTTGAGTTTGTCACACGGCATAAATATGTGTTATTAATCACCCATATAAATCTGACTGATTAAAAACATTGTTTACCTTATAAAATTAAGTCTCAAATATAAGGAAAAAACATGATTTTCCCAGGGTCTGGAACGGTGGGGGCGTGTCAGCGCGTGGGCGTGGTTTCAGCGCAGTTCTGCAGCTCAGAGCAAGTAGGAGGACCCTCTCGCTCAGAGCTGAACTGTGTGTGGAGGAGGAAGACAGGTTCATCAGTAAACCTGCTCTGTTTGCTCCTTTTTCCAAGAGTTACGCTGTTTTTAGTGCACAAACAACTCTGGTTTTATTTTAAAAGTTGAGGACACAACTATAATTCATAACTCCGCTGTTCTGTGTTTAGAAGATGAGCGGACTCGCGCGGCTGCACCCGGTCCGACCCGACACATCGCATGCGGGGGCTGTGTTGGTGATTAAAATAAAGAGTAATCACGTTGATAACTAAGTATGCAATGGACCTGTCGCATTTTCTTAGCAAAAAAGGAGCTTGTGAACTTGTAGGGCACAGGCTTAGCAATAAAAAAAAGAAAGAAAAGAAACAGGAAAGGCGGCGGCGGTGTCCGGAGGCTGAGGAGGGAGACGGTCAGTAGCAGGTGCCCTGACCATTAAAACATCCAGGGAAGATGCAGGAACGAGGCATAATTGATTAGCTAGCTAACAATGAACAAAAATATCTATGCTATTGCTATCTGATGCTATCTGCGATTCGCGAGTGAACGGCTCCACCCATGCGAAGAACAATTTATATGACTGGAGCAGCAGGGGGTGGGGGCTATACTAATGAGGACCGCGTGACGAAACGCGGTCACGTTTAAAACACGCCTAAAAAATCCTGAAATAGAAATATGTTTATACACAGTTTGCTCTATACAGGTAGTCCCCGATTTACGAGCGAGATCTGTTACAACGAGGCGCTCGTAAACCGGAAATCTCGTAATTTGGAACGGTTGCCATGTCTCTCGTAAGTCCGAAATTTCGCTCGTAAATTGGAACGGTTTCGCTAGCGCGACTACAAACACTCTATTTTCATCAAAAAACTGCTTATGAGTGCATAAAAATGATCGGAAACGTGTGTCCATATGTTTATCTAACTAACTGTGGTGAAAAAACACATGAAAACTCAGTATTTTTTGCGTTTTTTCCAAAAATTCGCCAGCTCGTAAGTCTGGAACCTCGTAGATCAGAGCGCTCGTAATTCGGGGACTACCTGTAACTCCAAAATTAATTGAGCTACAATTTTGAGACTTTTTTACTCATTTACAAGATTACAATTATCACATTTATAATGTTTATTTAAGAAAATATTGAAATTCACTTTACACGGTCTTTAAGTTGCGGTTCTCCAGGGTTCCAAAGAGATTTCAGTTCTTTTTGTTCTCTGTTCTTGCTTAGAATCGTAAGAACTGTTCTTACCTGCTCTTTGCCTGCAGTTCCACGGACAGAGGGAGGTCCACCTGGATAAGAACTTTTTCATGACCCACGGTCAGAAAGCCCGGTCCGAAACCTTCATCAACCTGCGTGAGGTCAGCACCCGCTTCAAGCTGCCACCAGGAGAGTACCTGATTGTCCCGTCCACGTTCGACCCGCACCTGAACGGGGATTTCTGCATCAGATTATTCTCCGAGAAGCAGACGGAAACACGGTAAGAACCCAGGGCTGCTGGTTCTGGTGCTGGTTGGGTGGGAGAACCTTGTCTGTCCCTGATCCTGGGAGAGTCAGAAATACAGGGTTGTCTCTGGCTTCTTAAAGGTGTTTGAAAGGGTTCTTTCAGACCAGAACTCCGAGTTTCTTTTCTTTGAGAGGTCCAGAGAAGGGTCAGGATCACTGGGTCGGGTGGAGGATGTATTTAAGAACTCATTTACATGTAAAGCACTGCTGCAAGACACAAATTCAAAACCTTCAGTAATTATTCTGACGTTGTTTTGTCAGACCCTGTGACGACCCAGTTAATGCCGTGCTCGATGAGGTGAGTGATGCTCCGCCCACAGGTATGTGAACAGCTTCCAGCTAACTGTTAGCAACAGACAGAAATTAGCAGGTTGGCGCAGGCTGGAGCAGAAGGAGGGTGATGGCAGCCTGCTACTGTTAAAGAGAAATTATTTGAAAGCTGAACCTTTAAAACTAAAATATCAAACTGTTTAGGAATTGATTTCCCAAGAACAAAAAGGACGCCAAATGATCTTACATAGATGGCAACCTCTCCACCCCTGGTCATTCTGGCCTGTCGGTACAGAATATAATTAGCAAATGTTAATGGGGATAAGACCTGCACAGCCATTTTTCTGAGTGAAAAACAAATTCTGGATTAGAACCTTTGACCCAGATTGGTCCATCTACAAGCTTCTGGCATTAATATGTAAGAATCCTATACAGGTGGTCCCCGACTTACGAACGAGTTCCGTTCCTACGGCCGTTCGCATGTCGGAAATCGCAGTAAGTCTGAAAATTCGTCCAAACGGCACCTCATACGTACAGTACTTTATTTTACCAAGCACTTAGCCTATCCTAACACATTATCCTACATAATTATCAAAAACCACATACTGTACATTTAGGAGCCATAATGAAGGAAAAAAGGAGTTAATTACCTGCTGGTATGCTGGTCTCTGTCTGTTAGCATGTTAGCTCGTTGCATCTCCGAGTTCTACAGCTTCCAGGTGCTTCACGCAGTCCACAGCTCCTAACCTCCTCTGCTCTGTCTGCTCCAGTCTGCCCCAAACCATGCGGTTTGTAGTAAATTTCCACTGAAGCTACTCCCCCTCCCTCCACCGAGTGCTCTCCCCCCTCCCCTCCTGTAAATTTAAAGGCACAGAAGCGCATAAACGGCATAACTAGAAGCAATGCTTTTCAATGGGACGCGTTCATGAAGTCAAATCACCGTAAGTAGAGACCGTCGTAAGTCGGGGACAACCTTTACTAATACGAGTGCAGAAATCATCACAGGATAAGTCTCCACTAGTCACCAATGAAGTACTGAGGAGAGTTTTTGCACTGGTCTAGGTGAGCAAGATAACTCCCAGAAGCTGATGGGCCTGGGTCCACATGAACGTTCCCAGAAATTAACAAAAGCGACAAAAATGAGAAAACGACTTAGAATGAAGGAGTTTCTAAAATCAGGTTTCCTAAAAACAACATTTCATGTAAATGCAGCAGCAAGATCGCTCTAAAAACATCATTCGTAACACTGCTGTGCAAAATAAAACTAAAAGTTAGGATCCAGTTGAACTCCTGTGGCCTGGGTGATAAAATGGTTTAAGTCCCGATCAGTCAGTCCTGTACAGTGTTTTGAAGGCAGTCATTATCAATTGCTTATGGGAGATATTGCAAGACCAACTAGGTAATAATACAAAGTAAAACAGAGCAGGAACTGATTACCGTACTAGTATAAAACAAATAAATGAAGAGAACACCATAATAATTAGAATTCTAGTACCGTAATCAAAGATAACCCACAAGACTAAACGTCTAAGCAATGTCAATGCCAGGGTGGAGACAACCAAGTTGGAATAAAGCCGAAGATTAGCCGCTGGGCTAAAAGCTGGAGGATACAGTTAATACTGTGTTGGTTAGCAGGCTGAAAGTCTGCCAAACGGGGCCAATGGCCAGAGGTTACCTAGCAGAGATGCAGGTTGTAACAGAATGGCTAGACTGGAACTAGCAGAGGTCCATGCTGTAGCAAATGGAAGGTCAGTCAGGAGTCAAGAGATCCAGGTTGTAGCTGGTGGAAGGTCAGACTGAAGAAAGCAGAGATCCAGGTTGTGGTGGGCTCAGTTTCTTCCTTGTTTTAATCCTAAATTAAAGTTTATGAGAAGAATTAGCTTGATGGCTAACTTCCTTAGCTTCGCCGTTGTTGTTTTCAACATCACGTGCCTGTGTATGTGCAGGACGTTGAAGTAGCAATTAGGGGTGCAAATCTCTGTGTCTGGAGAATCGATTCAATTCCGATTTTTGGTGTCAGGATTCGATTCAAAATCGATTTTTCGATTCAGAAACAATTTTTGATTCAGAAACGATTTTTCTATTAAAATGGTCATAAATTTAGTTTCAGTTTTGTAACTGACAAGCTGAAAAGAATAAACAACAATGTAAACAAATGGAACATTTATTTAAAACAATAATTTTAGGTTCCTTATTGTATCAAATTTTTTGCATCGTTTGATATTTATACCAAAAATAGGAACAAATAATACAGGAATGCATTAAATTCTGTAACTTAAATAACCAGTATTAGGTTAGCTTTTTGCTCTGTTACTTATAGAAGATTATTGTTTGAATTGATTGTTTGAACTTGTTTTGTTTTTGAAAAAAGGGGCAGATAAAATAAGATTTCTTCTTCTTTCTGCCACCTTTCATTTTATGTATTCTTTCATATACTATGAGATATGGTTTTATTTTCTTTATCTTTTGGGTTTTAATTGTAAAAAACTATTTTGGGGCTTTTAGAATCGATTCTGAATCGCCAGGACTAAGAATCTAGATTCTTTGAAAAATCGATTTTTTTCCCTGCACCCCTAGTAGCAATGTCCCACTTGTTGCTCGAGTTTCACTACTTCATGCTCTGTTTTTCCATCAGTCGATCACAGTTTGCTAACTAACAGCACAAACTTTAGATTTAACACCCTCCGTACTGATCCTCTGAGCGTTCCGTTCTGAGCTTTAGAGTCCAGGAGAAGAAGAGTAAAAAGCGGTTCACCGTTGGTCCGCCTCCAGCTCGACGGTCACAGCTTCTTGTTTATGTTTACCCTTCTTCCAAATAAATGAGTACTGAGGTTAAAAAATAAAAATCAATGATTGACCTTATAGTCGTTTCAACTGGTCACCACCTGGTAGACCGTTCCAAAGCTAAACTGTTGTTGGGTCTGCTATGTATCAATGTTCTGACGCTGCTGCGCTCTCTGGTCCAGGATCAGGTGTCGGACAGTGAGGTGGATTCTGGGTTCAGGAACATGTTCAGTAAACTCGCCGGGGCGGTAAGTTTGTGTTTCTGACTCCCGATGACTAAATGGAAACTGTTTTAGATTGAATTCAAACTGCTTTAAGCTGCCTGTTCTCCCTGTGACAGACTCACCTGTGACACACCTGTCTAGTGAACAACCGTTACCTGAACAAAACCAGGAAGTCTGAACAGGCAGGAAGTATCTTTACTGGCTGCTGATTGGCTGCTTTCTGTTTCAGGACATGGAAATCTCTGCAAACGAGTTGAAGACCATCATGAACAAAATCGTTTCCAAACGTGAGCTAAACCTTCGGCATGTCACCAGCCTCATCAGCTGCTGGTTTCACTTCCTGTCTTGTTTCTTTGACTTCCAGTCTTGCTGCTTTGACTTCCGGCATTTTATGTTTATGTTTATGTTTATTAAATTTGTTCATTTTTTTTACAAAAGAAACAATACAAGACAATCTCATAAATGATTGTGTACAAAATGTAAAAAAATGAAATGTAGCAGAAAGAAGAATAAATCTTATTATATCGTGTACAAAATGTAAAAAAATGAAAGGTAGCAGAAAGAAGAATACATTAAATCTTATTATATCTGCCCCTTACTTCCAACAATCAGATTAAACAACAATAATCAACCATGTAAACAATAATAATCTTCAACCAACTTTTTTCCAACAATCAGATTAGACAATAATCTTCAGCCAACAGTACAAAATGACTAACTCTTTCTAATTTTCTAACTATTTTACTTTTACTCCTGGCCTTGTTGCCTTGACTTCCTGTCTTGTTGCCTTGACTTCCTGTCTTGCTGCTTTGACTTCCTGTCTTGTTGCTTTGACTTCCTGTCTTGCTGCTTTGACTTCCTGTCTTGTTGCCTTGACTTCCTGTCTTGTTGCCTTGACTTCCAGTCTTGCTGCTTTGACTTCCGGCATTTTACTTTTACTCCTGGCCTTGTTGTTTTGACTTCTGGTCTTGTCGCTTTGACTTCTGGTCTTGTCGCTTTGACTTCTGGTCTTGTTGTTTTGACTTCTGGTCTTGTCGCTTTGACTTCTGGGGCCTCATGTATCAACCGTGCGTGCGCACAAAAACATTGCGCACGTCACTTTCCACGCAAAACCCCGTATGTAACAAAAATGAAATGAACGTGAATATCTGCGCATCCAAGTACATTTCCACGCCAGCTCCCGAGCAGGCGTACGCACGTTTCTGTGGTTATTGTTCCTTTGGCGACACTTACAGGTGATTCCGAGAAACTGAAGCCCCACAGTCTGTGGTTGACTTTAAGAGCGGCTTGAAGACCTTTCTTTTCAACCGAGCACTCTACCTCCCATGATTCTACTTTTGATCTTAGCTGATACTGTTGTTGATTTTAATTGTCTTATTATTTGTTTTATTGACATTCAATTATGTTGCACCTTGTAGCACTTTGAGATTTTCATTAATGAAAAGTGCGTTATAAATTGTATTCATTATTATTATTATTATTATTATTATTATTATTATTAACTGTTCATGATGTGAAAATGATTAATATTCCCACCAAACACACGATTAACAAATATCCACATGACGCAGTAAATAAAGGACGCGCAAAGTTGTGCCAAAAATAAATTCAACAGGAACGGATTCATTCAGCCTTACTGGAGGATATAATAGTGTAACACGCAGAGCATTTATTTATAAACAGATATAATCTTCTGATCTAGGATATGGCTTATCAGCAGTTTTCAGAAACAATCATTTTTCAGTTTGGCACTGCTGCGCTCTGGAGCAACACAGGAACCGTGCACAACGCGTGCAGAAGCAGCGATCAAACTGTTCCTGAGCTTTCCAGAGGGAGCTGCAGGCCGATCAGGGCAGTCCAGTCCACACAAAGCCTGATCAATGGAATGTCTCATCTATATGATTCCAAAGGCTGAGTGGTCGCGCTTTGGAGCGCGCGCGCACCCTCACCGGTGCGGCAGCTGGAGGTGATTCATAATCAGCGTTTATTGTAGATTTCTCCAAAATGACACGTGAAAGTACACCATATATAACTTGTAGGAGAGTAAAAGCTTCACAGACAAACAGATTGCGCACAAGGCTGCGGGGCGCGCAGCGTTTGGAGACTCCAACATCACGTCATGTCATGAAAACTCTCCACTGAGACGCACAGACTCGTTTCTTCATATCATCTATTAAATAAACAAAGATCTATGTTCAACCAAACATCTAAGTTCCTCTGTGTTTACAGTAATTATGGTAATAAACTCGTGCGCAAAGTTAATATTTTCACTCAGAATGAATGGATGTGCCGGGTGCGCACCAAAGCAGGGTGAGCGCACACACAAATACCGACACACAATCACTCGTTCTTTGCGTGATGAACACATTTTATTACTATTCTTACTTAGGATTATTTTCCTCACTCATATTATATTAAATTCATTATTTTCCTGAATCTAGAAATGATTTCTGATCGCGCAGGGATCAAACAAACATGTCCTTCACACATGCAGGAAGTAATTTGCATCTGTTTAACATATGTAAATGAAGGCGTGTCAGGGGAGGTGTCTCACGTGCGCTCAGTTCCACGTTGGTTGTGATGTACAAAAGGAATGTGCGTGGATTCCGGTGTACGCACAGTTTGATAAATCTGGATTTTTTTGTGCGTGCACACTTTTCTGGATTTGACCGTACGTCACTTTTCAGTGGGAAATCCACGCAAGTCTTTGTACATGAGGCCCCTGGTCTTGTCGCTTTGACTTCTGGTCTTGTTGCTTTGACTTCCTGTCTTGTCGCTTTGACTTCCTGTCTTGTCGCTTTGACTTCCTGTCTTGTCGCTTTGACTTCCTGTCTTGTCGCTTTGACTTCCTGTCTTGTCGCTTTGATTTCCGACCTTTTACTTCCTGTCTTGTCACTTTGACTTCTTGTCTTGTCGCTTTGACTTCTGGCCTTGTTGCTTTGACTTCCTGTCTTGTCGCCTTGACTTCTGGTCTTGTCGCTTTGACTTCCTGTCTTGTCGCTTTGACTTCCTGTCTTGTCGCTTTGACTTCCTGTCTTGTCGCTTTGACTTCCTGTCTTGTCGCTTTGATTTCCGACCTTTTACTTCCTGTCTTGTCACTTTGACTTCTTGTCTTGTCGCTTTGACTTCTGGCCTTGTTGCTTTGACTTCCTGTCTTGCCGCTTTGACTTCCTGTGTTGTCGCTTTGATTTCCGGCCTTTTACTTCCTGTCTTGTCACTTTGACTTCTTGTCTTGTCGCTTTGATTTCCGACCTTTTACTTCCTGTCTTGTCACTTTGGCTGTGTCTCAATTCAGGGGCTGCGTCCTCATGAGGACCCAGCCTAGCTGGGCCGAGTAGGCCACGCACTCACAAGACCGGGTGGGCTGAGCGAAACTGCTGAAATGGGACGGTCTAGCCTTCAGGTTTGCCGGCATTGAAGTGGGTGGGGCGTTCTCTTGAAGTGGGTGGGAAGTTCTTGTGTGCCGCTTGGTGTGTGTGGAAAGAGAAGGGACGCCGCTAAAATATATTATTTATCTGAATACATGTATATATATTAGTGTTTCTGAGCTTACTGTTTGTTAAGAACTGATTACAAATCAGCTTATAAGGGGCGATCTGTTAAAACCCAGAGTGGACCTACAAAATGCAAGCTGTCGAGTAGCTCAACTGGTTAATCAACCTGCGATTGGTGCAGAGATACTTTTCTCGAAGCTGGTTCGAATCTCACTCGGTACGGTTAAAACTTATTTTACGTTTGTCTTTTATTGGATAAAAAAATGAGGACTGAGATTAAAAGGAAGGAGTTTGTGAAACTCCTTCTTTTTTTTTATCCAATAAAAGACAAACGTAAAATAAGTTTTAACCGTACCGAGTGAGATTCGAACCAGCTTCGAGAAAAGTATCTCTGCGCCAACCGCAGGTTGATTAACCAGTTGAGCTACTCGACAGCTTGCTTTTCACTGGTCCACTCTGGGTTTTAAAAGATTGCCCCTCAGAAAATCCTTGCTACGCACGTGTAAAATAATCTGATTTGTAATCAGTTCTTCAAAAACAGTAAACTCAGAAACACTAATATACTGTATATTCAGCTAACACAATTTTTTTTGTCGTTTCTGAAGTTAAATTTTAATGAGATATATTCGAGCTGAGGTTGTTTGAGATGACTAAATAAAGGTTCAATGAATATTCGCGCTGAGGTTGTTGTTAAAACGAGCTGATGACTCAACAACACACAGCAGCCCCGACTCTGCACGCAGAAAGTCCCACCCCCCCCGCGAAATCTCTGCTGGCGCTATGAATTCTGGGATAGCCTCCGTCTGGAAGGATTCACGAATGCATCCTCAGATTTCGACAGGAAGTAGGCCGCATTCCTCGGCCGCATGAGGAGGAGTCTTCGAATTGGGACAGTCCTCCGCGCGGGGCAATGACGTATGCGGCCGACAAATGCGCACTCATGAGGATGCAGCCCCTGAATTGAGACACAGCCTTTGACTTCTTGTCTTGTCGCTTTGACTTCTGGCCTTGTTGCTTTGACTTCCTGTCTTGTCACTTTGGCTTCCTGTCTTGTCGCTTTGATTTCCGACCTTTTACTTCCTGTCTTGTCACTTTGACTTCTTGTCTTGTCGCTTTGACTTCTGGCCTTGTTGCTTTGACTTCCTGTCTTGTCGCCTTGACTTCTGGTCTTGTCGCTTTGACTTCCTGTCTTGTCGCTTTGACTTCCTGTCTTGTCGCTTTGACTTCCTGTCTTGTCGCTTTGACTTCCTGTCTTGTCGCTTTGATTTCCGACCTTTTACTTCCTGTCTTGTCACTTTGACTTCTTGTCTTGTCGCTTTGACTTCTGGCCTTGTTGCTTTGACTTCCTGTCTTGTCGCCTTGACTTCTGGTCTTGTCGCCTTGACTTCTGGTCTTGTCGCCTTGACTTCTGGTCTTGTCGCCTTGACTTCTGGTCTTGTCGCTTTGACTTCCTGTCTTGTCGCTTTGACTTCCTGTCTTGTCGATTTGACTTCCTGTCTTGTCGATTTGACTTCCTGTCTTGTCGCTTTGACTTCCTGTCTTGTCGCTTTGACTTCCTGTCTTGTCGCTTTGACTTCCTGTCTTGTCGCTTTGACTTCCTGTCTTGTCGCTTTGATTTCCGACCTTTTACTTCCTGTCTTGTCACTTTGACTTCTTGTCTTGTCGCTTTGACTTCTGGCCTTGTTGCTTTGACTTCCTGTCTTGCCGCTTTGACTTCCTGTGTTGTCGCTTTGATTTCCGGCCTTTTACTTCCTGTCTTGTCACTTTGACTACTGGCCTTGTCACTTTGACATCCTGTCTTGTCGCTTTGACTTCCTGTCTTGTCGCTTTGACTTCCTGTCTTGTCGCTTTGACTTCCTGTGTTGTCGCTTTGATTTCCGGCCTTTGACTTCTTGTCTTGTCGCTTTGACTTCTGGCCTTGTTGCTTTGACTTCCTGTCTTGCCGCTTTGACTTCCTGTGTTGTCGCTTTGATTTCCGGCCTTTTACTTCCTGTCTTGTCACTTTGACTACTGGCCTTGTCACTTTGACTACTGGCCTTGTCACTTTGACATCCTGTCTTGTCACTTTGACATCCTGTCTTGTCGCTTTGACTTCCTGTCTTGTCGCTTTGACTTCCTGTCTTGTCGCTTTGACTTCCTGTCTTGTAGCTTTGACTTCCTGTCTTGTCGCTTTGACTTCCTGTCTTGTCGCTTTGACTTCCTGTCTTGTCGCTTTGACTTCCTGTCTTGTCGCTTTGACTTCCTGTCTTGTCGCTTTGATTTCCTGTCTTGTCGCTTTGACTTCCTGTCTTTTACTTCCTGTCTTGTCACTTTTACTTCCAGCCTTGTTACTTTGACTTCCTGCCTTGTCGTTTTGACTTCCTCTCTTGTCGCTTTAACTTCTGGCATTGTGGCGGCCGTGGCATAGTAGTAATGGCAGTCGTCCCCCGATCGGAAGGTTGGAGGTTCGAATCCCGGTTCCCCACACCATGTGTTGCTCCCGGTAGGACTGGATGGCACCTTGCATGGCAGTCTGCCACCACCGGTGTATGAATGTGTGTATGAATGGGTGGATGGTTGGTATTGTAAAGAGCTTTGTAGCCCCTCATAGGGGGTTGGAAAGCTCTATATAAATAAGCTCCATTTACCATTGTTGCTTTGACTTCCTGCCTTGTTGCTTTGACTTCCTACCTTGTTGCTTTGACTTCCTGCCTTGTTGCTTTGACTTCCTGCCTTGTTGCTTTGACTTCCTGCCTTGTTGCTTTGACTTCCTGCCTTCTTGCTTTGACTTCCTTCCTTGTTGCTTTGACTTCCTGCCTGGTCGCTTTGACTTCCGGCCATGTCGCTTTGACTTCCTGCCTTGTCGCTTTGACTTCCTGCCTTGTCGCTTTGACTTCCTGCCTTGTTGCTTTGACTTCCTACCTTGTTGCTTTGACTTCCTTCCTTGTTGCTTTGACTTCCGGCCTTGTCACTTTGACTTCCGGCCTTGTCGCTTTGACTTCTTGCCTTGTCGCTTTGACTTCCGGCCTTGTCGCTTTGACTTCTCTTGCCTTGTCGCTTTGACTTCCGGCCTTGTCGCTTTGACTTCTTGCCTTGTCGCTTTGACTTCCTGTCTTGTTGCTTTGACTTCCTGCCTTGTCGCTTTGACTTCCTTCCTTGTCGCTTTGACTTCCGGCCTTGTCGCTTTGACTTCCTACCTTGTTGCTTTGACTTCCTACCTTGTTGCTTTGACTTCCTACCTTGTTGCTTTGACTTCCTACCTTGTTGCTTTGACTTCCTGCCTTGTCGCTTTGACTTCCTACCTTGTTGCTTTGACTTCCTACCTTGTTGCTTTGACTTCCTGCCTTGTTGCTTTGACTTCCTTCCTTGTTGCTTTGACTTCCGGCCTTGTTGCTTTGACTTCCTGTCTTGTTCTTGTTTTTGTAGGAACTGACATTAAAACAGACGGATTCAGCATGGAGACCTGCAGGGTCATGGTGAACCTGATGGATGTATCCTTTAATAATACAGCTGATGGGCTTCAGCTGAATGAACGATTGATCAACTGAATAGCTGATTAACCAGCTGACTGATTGGTCAGCTGCTTGATCAGTTGTCCTTCCTGTTTGAAGACATGGCTTATCTTTAACGTTCAGAAGGACAGCGGTAACGGGAAGCTCGGCATTGGAGAGTTTGCGACTCTGTGGAAGAAGGTGCAAAAGTACCTGGTGAGCAGTGACCTTTGACCCTAGAAGCCTCATGTTGATACACCTGCTTTTTTTTGGAGCTCTGAGTGGATGTTTTCTGTGGTGCAGTCCATCTATAAGAAGAACGACTTGGATAATTCGGGGACGATGAGCACTCCGGAGATGAGGGTGGCCTTCAAAGACGCAGGTGAGTTTGTTTTGGGCTGCAGGCAAGCTGGATTTACCATTTTGTCCAGAGCCTGTGCTGCTGAGTGTTCATGTGACCAGCTGCTTTTAATAATCTCTTGCTTTAATGTGGCTTGGTTCTGAACTGTGATCATCACATGGCTTAGTTCCAGCCCTCAG
>JBBPBX010004982.1:0-13805 GCA_038048925.1 Garcialebias charrua
AAGAATACTAACAAAATCAAATCTACAGAATGGAAAAAGGTTAAATGGTTGTACAAGGCTGTTTGTGTCTATTTAAATGGACCTTTTAGCACAACGTGGGTAAAATTAGCTACATTTGCTGTGAACCTTGCAGGTCTTTTTTTAATTTTTTTTATTTTACAACTAAACATACACATTATAAACTACATTTATTTACACTGTGTTTTTAAAAGACAGTATGTTTTTACACACTGAGTGTTTGTTTCCTTGTCCCAGCCCACCCAGTGAGACAGAGGATTTCTGTGTGGGGTTGTGGTGCAGTGACTCTAGGTGTGTGGCTTTTATCCCTGGCCTTGGCGGCACCTCCGTCTCTCTACACGCGCTACCTGGACCTGCGTCCCAGCGGCATTGACCTGGTAGTGTGCGAGGAATTCTGGCCCGACAGTGGCAATCTACGTCTACTATACTCCTGCTTCATTCTGATAACCTCCTACATGATCCCACTGCTGTCAGTCAGCGTGTCCTACTGTGCCATCACGGTCACCCTGAAACGGTATTCCATACCTGGGGAGCCTTCCAGCAGTCAACAGCGCTGGAGCCAAAGAAGAAAGAAGACCTTCTCTCTGCTGGTGGCCTCAGTGCTGGCCTTCGCTCTGTGCTGGCTGCCTCTGCAGGTGACTGTCACATCAGGCTATTAGTTAGTTTAAAGCGTCTGTGACATGATTTTGTAACAATGCATAAAATTGCCCAACATAAATATCTTGTATCATTCAGCTATGTTCATTTTTGCAAACAAACTTATAAATATATTTAATTTTGATTTTAAATTGATTTTAAACTTTGCGCCGTGTTTATTCACAGGAAATCCGATTACACACGAATGCAATATCTGTGACGTAGTATCGGGCAGAGGGCTCTAGTATGCTTTTACATATTAATGGCGGACAATTTAAAACCCGACGAATTTAGCAATCTAAGTAGCGGCATGCGGCTCGGGTGGTTGCTGAGGCAAAAACTCGGGCGTGGGAGGAGTTCGGAGAGGCCATGGAGAATGACTTCCGTACGGCTTCGAGGCGATTCTGGTCCACCATCCGGCGTCTCAGGGGGGGAAAGAGGTACGCGACCAACACCATTTATGGTGGGGGTGGCGTGCTGCTGACCTCAACTCGGGATGTTGTGAGTCGGTGGGCGGAATACTTCGAAGACCTCCTCAATCCTACTGGCACGTCTTCCATGGAGGAAGCGGAGCCTGGGGACTTTGGGTCGGGTTCTCCGATCTCTGGTGCTGAGGTCGCCGAGGTGGTTAAAAAGCTCCGCGGTGGCAAGGCTCCGGGGGTGGATGAGATTCGCCCGGAGTTCCTTAGGGCTCTGGATGTTGTGGGGTTGTGTTGGCTTACGCGACTCTGCAATATCGCGTGGACATCGGGGGCAGTTCCCTTGGATTGGCAGACTGGGGTGGTGGTTCCCCTATTCAAAAAGGGGGACCGTAGGGTGTGTTCCAACTATAGGGGGATCACACTCTTAAGCCTCCCTGGTAAGGTCTATTCAGGGGTTCTGGAGAGGAGGGTCCGTCGGATAGTCGAACCTCGGATCCAGGAGGAGCAATGTGGTTTTCGTCCTGGTCGTGGAACACTGGACCAGCTCTACACCCTCAACAGGGTCCTGGAGGGTGCGTGGGAGTTTGCCCAACCAGTTTACATGTGCTTTGTGGACTTGGAGAAGGCATTCGACCGCGTCCCTCGGGGGGTTCTGTGGGGGGTACTCCGGGAGTATGGGGTACCAGGCCCTTTGATAAGGGCTGTTAGGTCCCTGTACGACCGGTGTCAGAGCTTGGTCCGCATTGCCGGCAGTAAGTCAGGCTCGTTTCCGGTGAGAGTTGGACTCCGCCAAGGTTGCCCTTTGTCACCGATTCTGTTCATAACTTTTATGGACAGAATTTCTAGGCGCAGCCAAGGTGTTGAGAGGATCCGTTTTGGTGGCCTTAGAATCGCTTCTCTGTTTTTTGCAGATGATGTGGTCCTACTGGCTTCATCAGTTCGTGATTTACAACTTTCACTGGAGCGGTTTGCAGCCGAGTGTGATGCGGCCGGGATGAGGATCAGTTCCTCCAAATCCGAGGCCATGGTCTTGAGCCGGAAAAGGGTAGCATGCCCTCTCCGGGTCGGGGAGGAGGTCCTGCCCCAAGTGGAGGAGTTTAAGTATCTCGGGATCTTGTTCACGAATGAGGGAAAACTGGAGCGTGAGATCGATAGGCGGATAGGTGCAGCGTCCGCAGTGAAGCGGGCGCTGTACCGGTCTGTCGTGGTGAAGAGAGAGCTGAGTCGAAAGGCAAAGCTCTCAATTTACCGATCGATCTACATTCCCACCCTCATCTATGGTCATGAGCTTTGGGTTATGACCGAAAGAACAAGATCTCGGATACAAGCGGCTGAAATGAGTTTTCTCCGCAGGGTGGCTGGACTCTCCCTTAGAGATAGGGTGAGAAGCTCAGTCATCCGGGAGGGACTCGGAGTAGAGCCGCTGCTTCTCCACATCGAGAGGAGCCAGTTGAGGTGGCTCGGGCATCTGGTTAGGATGCCTCCTGGACGCCTCCCTGGTGAGGTGTTCCGGGCATGTCCCACCGGGAGGAGACCCAGAGGAAGACCCAGGACGCGCTGGAGGGACTATGTTTCTCGGCTGGCCTGGGAACGCCTTGGGATTCCCCCGGAGGAGCTGCTCCAAGTGGCTGGGGAGAGGGAAGTCTGGGCCTCCCTACTTAGGCTGCTACCCCCGCGACCCGACCCCGGATAAGCGGAAGAAGATGGATGGATGGATGGATGGATTAACTGTCTCAGAAATTATTGCGATAAACAATAATATTGTTTGAAATTCGACAATAATTAGTCATTATTGTCAAATTTAAGAAGAAATGTTTAATTTGTTTGGAGTGTAGTACCTTTTTTCAACCACCGGATAGCATAAGACTGAACCAAAAGATGGATAGTGAGGGAGCGAGCAGCGCGTCTCTTTAAGTAAAATATGAGGGAGGCCCCTTGACGTCATGGGCTGTCTCTCTTAAGTTCTCAAAATGGCGGTGTGGTTTGAACTCTTTAGCACAGCATTTGTCACACAAAGCTTTTAATTAAAAAAATCAGTAAACAAGTTTTTGAATAGGAAAAACTTTTCACATGAAGGCACGGGTTTCAACCGTGAATTGTGGAGCTTCAACAAGACGGGAGTTTGTTTTTCCAAGGTCGGCCTGTTAGCTTAGCTCGTAGCATACCGTATTTTCTGGAATATAGGTTGCACTGTCCAATTATTGCCAAAGAATTGGAAAAATCCATATATAGGTTGCACCCTGCTGAAAATGTCTGCCACAAGAGCGCACAGCAAGGCTTTTAAGAAGATTAACACTTAAAAAAATTATTTGTTTGATAAAAATTATAGCAAATATGTGTCTGAGCTGAACTTGTCTTTAATAAATGAATAATTTTAGCAGGATAAACACCTAAAAATATATTTGTTAGCCGAGATTATTGTAAGAGTGTGTCTCAGTTAAATTTTTGCTAATAAATGATTACAAATCAGCTTATTTTATAAAAAGCCATAAATAGGTCGCACCTGAATATAGGTCGCAGTGCATGCAAAAATTATAAAAAGCCGCGACCCATATTCCAGAAAATACGGCCTTTGCTTCTCAGCTTAGCTGCTTTTAACAGTCTAAAAATGCGATTTTGGACGGTTAAAACAAATTTTAAAGAGAAAAGAGAAAGGGAGGGGTCAGTGAAGAGCACCGGATTTGAGCTTTTTGTCATCCAGTGTCTTCAGAGAGAGAGAGACACGAAGAAATGATAAAGCCGATAATTGAAAACGAGGTTGATAATTTTTTTATCATACGATTAATTGATTTATTGTTTATCGTGACAGGCCTGCTTCCAGCTATTCATCACCTCTATATTATTTGAGAAAGTAAAGGGCACAGTTAAAATAAATATCATTCAACGAGAGCATTGATAGAATTAAAGCTCTGTACTGATTCTCACACGTCAGTGACAAATGGTTGTAGAGTAGAAACTTGACCTGGAGCAGCACTCTAAACTGCTCCCAGACAGATAAAAAAAAAAAAAAAGGCAATTCTAAAAATTATTCAACATGCAGAGAAAGGGCACATCATTAAAGCAGCACTGCCTGTTCCGATAAAAGCAGCATGAACTGGAGCCACACTGCATCTTCTAATGCCCCTTTTCCACTTGTTGGCCCGGCTCGGATGTGACGTCATATTTGCGTGCCAAGCGCGCGTTGGAGAGCATTTCCACCTAACAGATGCGCGGCGCCGCGCCAAGATTCCGGCCTCATCTCAGAGCAGGTCCGAGGCCGGCTGGCCCCGAACCGTGAGGAGGAGGCTGGACTGAGTTTGAGGAAGTGGCTGCCGTGAGGGAGCAAAACACCGAAGGACTTTACAAGATTAACACGGTAAAAACAATTATTTGTATTAAAAATTACATCACACATGTGTCTTAAGCCGAACTATTCCTTAATAATTCCACGTTGTTGTCAAAACGGCAGGATTTAAAAAAGTAGTTTCGCCACGTGCACGCGCGCGCACGTGAGCCGTCTTTATTTCTATAATGTAGCTAAATAAACGCTTTAAAAAATATAGTTCATAGCTGACGTTATATCAAGAGGGTGCTTGAGCTTAACAGTTCCTTAATAATTTCACGTTGTGGTCAAATCAGCTGGATTTAACAAAGTAGGTCGACACATGCACATCACATGCACGCGCGGGTGGGGTCGATCGGCGTTCTTTGTTTTAAATGTAGCTAAATAAAAGCTTAAAAAATATATTTCATAGCTGCTTTATACCACGAGGGTTCCTCAGGTTAACAAGTCCTTAATAATGTCACGTTGTGGTCAAATCTGCTGGATTTAAATTGATTTGTTTTGACTAATTCCAAACCTATCACATGTGCTTCGAAAATAAATTATTAAAAAATCGAATTTTAATTCAAATAACTCCAACAGCTTACAGTATGCACATAAACATGTAGTGATTACACTCTGTTGGTTTGAAAAATATCTGCTTTGTGGTTTCTGAGATATAAGATATGTGTTAAATACTAGTAGAAAAAAAAAGCTAGGTCGACACACTTATGTCTATTAAAAATCGAATTTTAATTCAAATAACTCTAACAGCTTACAGTGTGTATATAAACATGTAGTGATTACACTGTGTTGGTTTGAAAAATATCTGCTTTGTGGTTTCTGAGATATTTGATATATGTATATATATCTTACATATATCTTATAAAAGATATCTACATATAAAACAGTTTCTAGACTGAATTACCGGTAACCATGTTTTTCTTTTTTTTTACAGTTAAGACGAAGAAGTCAACACCAGAATTTATCAACTTGTGTCTTCTGGAGGAAGCACATGAGACAACAGGAAAAAAATCATTTAGGTGGATGCAGTATTTATTTTTGTGCTTTTTTCACTTCTTAGTTTTCATAATAAACATTTTATTTCTTAAGTGGTGTCATTGAACAATAATTTCCTAAACATATTTTACAATGTTAAGTGTGTACAGTATAGTGTTTGTTTAAAAACATACTGGAAGTTAAGAATATTACACAATATTATTGTGGGCGACCGTGGTGTAGTGGTAATGGCAGTCGACCCCTGATCGGAAGGTTGGAGGTTCGAATCCCGCATCCGCCCACCATGTGTTGTGTGTCCCTGGGCAAGACACTTAACCCCGAGTTGCTCCCGGTAGGTCTGGATGGCGCCTTGCAAGGCAGGCTACCACTACCGGTGTATGAATGTCTGAATGAATGGGTGGATGGCTGGTATTGTAAAGCGCTTTGGGGCTCCTCACAGGGGGCTGGAAAGCGCTATATAAATAAGCTCCATTTACCATTCAATATTTTCCATTTGCATTTGACCTTTAAAGAATCATAAGAAAAAGATTATTAGATTTGAACAGCCATCCATCCATCCATCCATCCTTCCTGTTGTCGTGTCATGAGTAGTGCAGCAGCTTTTGCCAGGATGCACAGATGTCAACATGAACCCATCCATCCATCCATCCATCCATCCATCCATCCTGATGTCGGGTTGTGGGTGCAGCAGCTTTTCCAAGGATGCACAGACGTCGCCATCAACCCCGATGAAGCTGTTCTTGGATGCCCAAACGAGTTTCCTGATCAACAAACATTTAATTATTAATACTTTGTTTTTACGTTTAAAGAAACATGCTTTTAATGTTTATGGGACAGTTTAAACCAAATTATCCATTTGCATTTGACTTTGAATTAGCCCTGACAAAATATTACCGTTTAAATTTAATGAAATACAAACATTTAATATTACCTTACTGTAAAAATAGTTTAACTGATTACAGGGCAGTGTGATCAATGTGTTAAGCAATGTTAACAGGAACCTTGTGCATATATGAGAATAATCTTTATTATAAAGAAACAAAATGGAAAACACAGGGGTTTAAAACAAGCTGAAAAGTCTATAAAGTAAGATCAGAGCATTAAATAGCTCAAGGGACATTACCGCCAACAGGTGGTGAGACAAGGTTCTGCAGGGTGTTCTTCTTCTAACGTTTAGTGGTGGCTAGTAAATAGCTTGAGGTAACACTACCGCCACCACGTGGTAGGACGAGTGAGATTCTACACCCCGCCCACAGAAGGGCTGCAGTAAGTGAATGGAAACAAAACCGTGCATGTGAGCCGATCCTAACTGGACCAGACCGGACCAGACTGGGCCGCTCTGGGCCGGTAGTGGAAAAGGGGCATAATGCTGGAACATCGGGTCCGGCAGGGACAGACTCAGACGTTACAGGGTTAACAATGCACCTGTCTGCGCCTCACAGCCAACCACAGGGTGCCTCAGCTGTACAATGTTGGGGGAGGGAGAGGGGGCTCGTCTGGAAAACACACACACACTTCCAAACCCACCCACCAACCAAAACAAAACCACACACACACTTTCATACATACACACTCACGCGTACAGTATTGTCACTGACCGCAAATCAGCTGACAACAATGGAGCAACGGCCCCCGTTTTGTGTTGTTTTGTTCTACTCATTGACCGATAACAACAATAAAGTTGGAATGAAAAAAAAAACAACAGAAAACAAGTACAGTAATGTGGATTTTCTGCTTGAGCCGTTAACAATGTCTAACAGCTGTCACATGAACACACTGAGGTGGGCCTGGGGCTGCCTGATGATAGCACGATGTGTGGAAAGACGGGACAGTGAGGGGCCAAGAACAAGAAGAGCAAAACCAGACGTCCAAATTATCAGACTAATTTTAGGTAAATATCATATTAGTCTAATATCTCACACATTAACTTTTGATGAATGTGTGACTGTCATATAGAAGAAAAAAAACACAAACTATCGGATTCTAATTTCAACTTCTCATTTCCTTGTGTTAAGTTCAAAATTGGATGAGAGGAGGTTTGAAATCCAATACAGGAAGGTATTTCCCTGCCAGTCGCTCTCACCCGTGGGTCTCCTTTGTGTTTGGCCTGTGAACACGCCCCGTGCTTGAGGCGAGGGCTCCGTGGCACCGTGCCACACGGTGTAGTTTGGACGGCGGTCTGTTTGAAGAGCGTGGATCTGTGAGAACACGGCCGCTATAGCAAGTCAAATTGTTTCGAGCTGTTTCTCTGAAGCGCAAAGACACTCACGAAACAAAAGGAAATTTCCTTATGAGTCGGACTTCAAATTTACCATTTAAGTTACTGACAGTCAGACATATCAATGTTTTTTGGGTTTTTTTATGATTAATGCCTAAAGAGCAGAAGTGGTGATCCCATACAGACAAACAAAAAGGTACAGGTGGTCCTCGGGTAACGAAGGTCTCGAGTTACGACGCATCTCCCATTTACTATGAAAGCCTTATTTCGATTTACGCAGTTTTACGTCATGAACGGAATGCGGAATACGGCGGATGGACCGGTTTTAAGTCGTAAACAGAGGCGGAGGAATACTGCACTGTGTACTGTGAATGCGCGCGGTTTTACGTCGTAAACTGAATGCGGAATACGGCGGATGGACCGGTTTTACGTCGTAAACAGAGGCGGAGGAATACTGCACTGTGTACTGTGAATGCGCGCAGTTTTACGTCATAAACGGAATGCGGATTACGGCGGATGGACCGGTTTTACGTCGTAAAGCAGCGGCGGAAAATATTGTACTGTACGCGGTGCAGTGGCAGAGGAATACTATACTGTACTGTGAACGAGGTTTTACGTTGTAAACGGAATACGAAATACGGCGGATTGACCCGAGGACAGCGTCACCAGCATCACAGTAGGCCATTAACTCTTTTTGCCCTTCATTATGGCTCTCAAACGTATGTGTTTTTTGATAATTATGTAGGGTACTGTGTTAGGATAGGCTAAGTGCTTGGTAATACAGTACTGTACATGTATATGGTGCAGTATGTACGTATTTTCCAACTAACGTCGAAAATCGGTTTACGACGCCGTGTAGGAACGGATCTACGTCGTAAGTCGAGGACTACCGTATTCTCCGGTGTATTATACGCTGTATTTTTGCTCATTTGAATGTCCAGCGTATTAAACACCGAAGAGTATTATTTATGGATTTTTTCCCATATTTTTAGACCAATTTTTCGCTCTGATTCGCCGTTTTACATTTTGGGCAAAAATGGTGCAGTACCAGTTTCAGCCGCTATGGGCGCTCTGGGCAGCAGCAGAGGACTCAGAGAGCGAAGAGGAAGAGGGCCACTTCCAGACGTTTCTAGCTGCTCAGCGAGGTGTACTTGCATGTGTCCGAAAAAAGCCTCCTTTGGTCGGACTGACTCTGTCGCTGCTCGCCCTGGCTGTGGATGTAGCTGTTTTTGTTAGCAAGATACCGTAAACCACACCGCGGATTTTTAAATCCAGCTGATTTCACATTTGGTTGAGCTCAGGGGGACTGTCTGCTATAAAGTCAGGTAAGAAATATTTTTTAAGCGTTTATTTACCGGTAGCTAAATTTAAAGAAACAAAGCGTCCGGTCCGACCCGGACCGCCTGCCTAAAATTCGGCGAACTTTTTTTTTTTTATCCAGCTGATTTGAACATTTCGTTAAACTCAGGAGTACGTCTACTATTAAGTCAGCTAAGAAATATATTTTTTAAGCGTTTATTTAGCTAAATTTAAAGAAAGAAAGCGTCCGGTCTGACCCGCCTGGCGCCTGCATAAAAATCGGCGAACTTTTTTTTTAATCCAGCTGATTTGAACATTTCGTTAAACTCAGGAGCACGTCTTCTATAAAGTCAGCTAAGAAATATATTTTTTCTCGCAAAAAAATAATTGTTTTTACCGTGTTTCCTTGTGAAGTTCTTCGTACTGGCTTGCTTCTGTCGCCGCCATCTTGATCAGGACAAAGCTGACGCGTCGCGTGGCGATGACGCGTATTAAACACCGAGGCGTATTGTGTACAATTTTTTCTTGTTTATTGTTAATAATTTGACAAAGCGTATTAAACACCGGAGCGTATTTTCCTCCGGTGAATACGATACCTGTATTTGATCTTACTTGTAGTATTTTAATTACATATGGGCTTAAGTGCAATGAAAACATTTTGTGGATAAATCTATTTGCAGCTATGAGAGGAGCTTACCCTTTCGAAAAACAGCTGACCCCTGTTGTCAGGGCATTTGAGTTTCCAGAGGGCGTGTCAGGGGGAAGGGGACAGATGACAGTAGCGTCGGTACTATTCCAGCCAGGTGGAGGATGCCAAGCAACACCTTCACCATTCAGCAGGACGCCATGTGGCATGAACTATGTCATCTCACGACAATTCACAAAGCAGCCAACAAACAGGCCTTGGTTCCAGATCTTGCTTTGCAATAACACAAAAAAGGAGGGAGAACACACAGACAGAGCCAGATAGGACTTGACCACTAAACCCCGTTTTATTTGTGCAATTCCAACAGCATACCTCTTGTATATGAAGTACATGTTACTGAGTATTCTCAAATTTTTGGACAGGACACTTTTTAATTAAGCTAATCACACTCAGCATTAAAACCACTGCAACATCTGCTCTTGTCTGAGGTCCTGAAGGATGTATCTTTTAACTGTGCCACTGTAATCTCTCAAGTACTCACTACAGAAGAAGGCCTTGAAAAAGCACCAACACCCAACCACTGAAGTTTACTCTTTTAAAAACCCTGGTTGTTGCCGGCCTGTTGCTAATGCTACAAAACAACCTGCGTTTGTCTTTGAAGAGTCTTGGCAAACACAGACCCATGGGATATTCCAGCAATGAGACGTTCAATAAAACTCAGTAAAGTTATTTATTCTCTTCTGGGGAGGGAAAAAAAATGAGAGAAGGCAGACGGCATGGCTAACCTTTGAAGGGGGGAAACTCTCAAATATCCAGCTAGGACATAAAACCAAGGGAATGACAGGGACATCCTACCTGTAAACAATAAAGGGGGTGGAAGGGGCTGTTTTTTATCTTTAACAGCAGCTGTAAAACACACACCAAGCTGGGGTCTACAACAATGGCCCAGAGGCAGGGGAGGGTGGCTGAAACAGAAGTGGCAGGAAGACGACCGCTTCCCAGACACAAGGGTCTTCCTGCTGGAAAGAAAGGAGGCTGAAAAATGGAGGGGAAGGGATGGGGAGGACAGCTTGTAAAAAAGGAGAAGGGCAGATGTAAAGGAAGGGGAGATGACACAAACATGACCTTTGATTACATGGGGTGTTTAGAGCAGAGCTCAGCCATGGGCACCCTGTGAGCCCCCACGTTGCTTTCACGCAGCCACACCTCAGCCAGTGTATCATGATCGGAACAATATGGCTGAAAGATGAACCCGAAGCCATAAATGCCAGCAGCAGAGACAGCTCCACTGTGTCTCCTGCTCCGACACCATCCAGCATCTGAATCCTGGCCTCACAGCCAAAGAGCAGCCCATCTCCGATTCTGCGCCGGAGCCAGCAGAAGATAAAACGTCTATTTCAAAGTCCTCGTAAATGAACTGGCTGAATTAAGCAGGCATTAGATGCGTTTAAAAGGTCACTGTATCGGCGAGCACCCAAGGGAAGGAAGCTGCTCCGATGTCACATTCCCAGAACACGGTGCAAGTGTAAACTATAAATCGACCACCTGGCGTGCATTACAAATGACCGACTTGTTGTAGGTGAAGATGGACAGAAGCAAATGCAAACCAACAAAGTCGCTGTGGGCTCTAAGAAACATGGTTCAGCTGTAATGTATGTATGGGCCTCTTGTTGTCTCATCACCGCCAAAACTTGCATGTCTGTGCAGGACGAAAAAGGAAATTTTTGCTCATATCATGCTTTAAAACAAGGCCGCCCCATGGGAACTACGCCAAGGGAGAGCAGTGCAAATGCCATCCCTCTTTTCAGCAGCAGAGGTGTTGGGGTCGCTCACAATAAATACGTCTGCAACGTCAGAAGGCCTTTCGGGGAGACACATCAGAAACCTCTCAATGCAGTTTTACATCAACCCTGAAATATTTATGCTCCTTCTCAAGTATTCATGTGAACTCAAGTTAGTCCCGAAAGGGGGAAAGTGCAGAAAAACCGAACACGCTCAGCCAACACGTGCTCTCAGCTGTGCCGTGTGATGTTGCAAACACACAGGTCACCTGAAGAAACGCTAATGACCCGCCCCGTCATGCTAAACAGCTCTGAACTTGTTTGACGTTTTGCAGCCTGCTTGCAATTTTTTCGGAGAACTGATAAACAATAAATAAAAAAACTTACGTTGAATGTGCAAAATTATTAACAAAATGGACATTTATTCTTAATTTAATTTGTTTAAAAAAAAAAGAAATAAAACAAACTGGACAATGAACAGGATCATCTTGCTCTTTTTTCTAATGCGTCTCGCTCAAATAGCTGCTTTGATGGTTATTTTTTTTTTAAAATACCGTGCATTTTCCCAAGAGCCACTTTTGCTTACGTTAGTTTGAAGTGCTCTTAAAAAAAGAAATCTGCTGTTATTGAAGAGAGCAGTCGTTTCAATTAAATTTAAAAAAAACATCCATTGTTTTCATAAATCGCTATTCTAAAAAAAGGGGGGGGGGATAATTTTGAATTAGTCTTCATCCGTCATCAGCCTTTTTTGCATTGTGACACGCTTGACATTTTCAAGTATTATTAAAATAATAAATCAAATTGTGCGCACGGGCGGAGTGCAATAACAAAAAAAATTATTTTAATCGAACCTATATGAGCTTTCAAAATGATCTGAAAGTATTCTGTGCAGGTAATTCAATCATGCATTTGAAACCTGAAGGATTAAATCATATTTATCTCCAGGATATTAGTCTGCTCTGCAGTCCCACCCATGTGACGAAGCCGAGGAGAACAATAAACCATGCTCATCGAACAGCGATGACATTTGGAGGGGTAGGTCTACATGGTGCTGGTGAAGAAAAAATATATATCTGAACGGTGGAAGCACCTTCACCAGCTTTCCTACTCTCAACAAAACATCTGTAAGAAGAAATACAGATGCTGCCTCCCTGTGTATATACGTGTGTGTGTTTGCAAGCGTGTGATGTGAATACCAAACATGACAGTTGAGAGAAGACTAGTGATCAGCATCTGTGAGTTCTCCTGAATGACTAATTGCACCCAAAGCTGTTTTTTTATTCCTGCATTAATTCAGTGTCTTTACAATCAATACATTTCACAAAAAGAGTTGCTTCACCTCCACATTAAATAAGATATTAAAAATAGAAATGAACAAAATGTGCTTTAAATATACCAGGTTACGTATCAGAAGTGGCTTTGATGCTCCTGATATCTATTTCTATTAGAGCTTCAGCAGATAAAAAACGACTTCAAATGGCAAAAAATTCCATATGCTTTTCAGTAACCTCCTCGGCTGCATCGTAAACACACTTTTGGAGGCTTCATTAGCATATTATCAAAGAAAACGATTGTTGAAGGGGAACTTGACGCAATCAATGCTGCTCTTTTGACTTAATCAGGCTTTGTAATCATGGGGGAAATAAATAAATAACAATTACATGCATCTTGTGATCTGGTCACAATCTGCTTAATTGTAATGTTCTTTTTATTTATTTATTTTTCTAATACAAGTAAAAATCAGAAGCAGTTTTTTTTTGGTGCATATCTTACTTTGTAAATATCCACATTTGCATTCAAACGTGGCGTCAAAAATCCTCATTAATCCACAAAAAAAAACTGTGAATTAAAGCATTGTGGATGTGTATCTGGAGCTGCCTTTGCTTTCCAGGGCTGCTGAAGGTTCTGCTGAGCAGTCTTCAGGCTGAGAGGTGCATTTTGACTGATCTTGTGTGTTGCAAACGTGCACGTTTTGCTTCACACGATACCCAAGTCACTTGTTAAACCTGATGCATGCACTGTGAACACATTTGCACCCAGACACTTCAAAGCCCAAATACAGTACAAAGAAGGGGGAGTGTGTGTGTGGGGGGGTGATTTTCCAGCTTTTGCTCTTCCTGTAACCCCCATTAGCCTGCACTGTAAAACTCCTGCAGACCTGTCCAAGGAAGCAACATCCACCTTTCTGTGCGTTTTGGGGACATATACACATGATGTGGCTCCATTTACAGATAGACATAGCAACATGTTGGGTCAGTCATCAAATGTAAAAACTAAAATAGATACCTGTCATTTCCCATATTTAATTTGATCATAACATAATAAAATTCAGTTTGCTGACAGCCTTGGAGATAAATCCACATTAATGGAAATGCCTGATCGTGGTCCTAAAGTAAATATAATACCACCTTATTTATTGCTTGACATTTCAACAGCAAATGTCAGTCAACAGCCACACCTCAGC
>JBBPBX010004982.1:19240-41751 GCA_038048925.1 Garcialebias charrua
GATAGATAGATGATGATAGATGATAGATAGATAGATAGATAGATAGATAGATAGATAGATAGATAGATAGATAGATAGATAGATAGATAGATAGATAGATAGATAGATAGATAGATAGATAGATAGATAGATAGATAGATAGATAGATAGATAGATAGATAGATAGATAGATAGATAGATAGATAGATAGATAGATAGATAGATAGATAGATAGATAGATAGATAGATAGATAGATAGATAGATAGATAGATAGATAGATAGATAGATAGATAGATAGATAGATAGATAGATAGATAGATAGATAGATAGATAGATAGATAGATAGATAGATAGATAGATAGATAGATAGATAGATAGATAGATAGATAGATAGATAGATAGATAGATAGATAGATAGATAGATAGATAGATAGATAGATAGATAGATAGATAGATAGATAGATAGATAGATAGATAGATAGATAGATAGATAGATAGATAGATAGATAGATAGATAGATAGATAGATAGATAGAAACAGAAGAATTAATACTTTTGTTTCCACAGGGTCTTTAGAAATAAGAGGATTTTTTTTTTGACAGTTTCTAAACTCATTTATTAAAGCTCTGCACTAAATCCCACAAACAAGAAAGCAATTCCAATATCTCTTGATATGTTATTACCATGGACTTTGGTTATTACACCTAATGTTTACAAATGAATCCCCCGCCCCGCCCCTCTCTCTGTATGCCGTCATCTGATTGGCTGGAGCCGCGCCAGCTCATTGTCAGTCACAGAATGTAAACAAGATTCTGATTGGCTGCTGGCCAGTCCGCATTGGGCAGTCCTGAGGAAGGGGAGGGGGAGGGGGGGAGAAGAAGAGAAGCAATAACTGTCCGAGCAGTTTCAAGGCGCCCCGCGGGATAAAGAGCGACGGTTTCAAGGCGCCCCGAAGGCGGGACCCCTGTTGGCCCCGGAGCCGTACGAGCCAAGCGTGAATCAAAGGGACTGCTCGCTGCAGGAGAGGGAGAAATTTATGGGATGCAGGTTGAAAAGAATCGAGGTTCCTTTGCGTCTAAACGTGCTCTAGAGCGATACTTTAATCTTTTGTGCAAAGTTGTGAACACACGAAGCGTTTGAGCCGCGGAGGAGCCGCAGACTGGATCCATGTCTGCACGAGACGAGCTGCACAGTGAGGTTGGTCGAGAACATACCAAGAAACAATCACAAACCTGTGTCATGTCATTCAACGAGCTTCTACTTAGCTGCATGAGTTTCCTGCTGTTTGTACTAAAGCTGTGGTTTGGCTTTTTTTTTTCTTTTTTTTTCTTTTTTTAGATAAATGCACAGATTAGGGTGTCAACAAGGCAACAACACAAAAAGTTCTAAATGTAACAAAAAAAGGGGGTGTTTCTGTGAGAATTAATTTTTTTACCCAAAACACAATAAAAATGTAATATTTGGAATTATTTTAGCTTACTCCTGGTTGCATTAATCCTATAAAATTCACATTTTACTATCTTCTGTAATTTATTTATTTAGTTACGTTGCTTGAGGCTTTTAGTTAAATATATATACTGTATATATTTTTAGCTTTAATTGTTATGCATGGAAAACATTTAGGTGGCTTTAAACATTTTGTACTAATCAAACCTTGTCAACTGTATTTTTGTGTATAATTTCAAACTTTAAAAAAAATATTGCAACTTTTTATTTAACTGTTGAATGAACAGACATCTCTAATTGTTAATGCTTTTTTTTTTTAAATAAAACTTGACAAATGTTGAGTTTTTGTCATTTATTTGCTCATGTGAGATTATTATTTTTTTTTTAAAGGTGGAGTCTGCAGTTTCTGTAGAACATCAGCACTTAGAAAAAATTTCAACAAGCAAAGCATTCTGATCCCTCCCCCTCAGAGCCATATATGGCACTGCCCCCTTGTGGTCTGTTAAAATTCAAATTCAAGCTCTGTTTTTATTGGCTGATTCGAATTCAAGCTCGGTTTTTATTGGCTGGTTACAAACTTTGTTTTTATTGGCTGGAAAATGGCGGGTCACTTTTTCTTTTTAGAAATGCTTATTTACCACCTGGAGAAGCAAGGGGACAATATTTTTTTTTAGTTTTTTTCAGAGATTACCTCTCTAACATCAATCTAGTGACAGAGTGAAGAAATATGTTAAAAATATATTGTTAGAAAAGTTACATATAGCAGCTTTAACAAACTAAAATGTGAGACTGCTTTAATTGTCTGTTACCCTGAATTTTGAATTTTACCAGAAAGTGTTCGAATTTGATCTTAAAATCTCCAGTGTGTGTGCCATGGAGTAAACACAGGCACACCAAACAGTATACTGTATGCATGTACGTGCACACACATTCAAAAAAGGTGTTCAATACAAGATCAACTGGACTTTGAACGCCTTTTTTGATTTTATCATGTCCTGGACGACTGAGAATCTTCACCAGCACACACACACATTCATAAAGCACAACAAGCAGAGTGATAATTAATGCGGAGTGAGTAATTTCTTTTTTTTTTAAGACCATTTTTACGACAAGGATTGTCCCTGATCAATGAAGCGTTGATGATTGACAGCATGTGGCCCCGCCCACATCCACACACATAATGGCCTCTTGGATATTAAGGATAGACACGTGCATTGTCCTTGATTTGCAAACATAAAACAGGCTATAGGCTGTTGAGGAGAAACACAAGAGAGCAACCATCTGTAACTGCTAACCATGAAAGGATTTTTGAAAATATGCACGACTAATACGTTGATTTAATCCAAAACTTTTAGTTTAAGTAAAGCAGGAGAAACTGCGATTAAACAATATATTTTTAATACACACAGTTTAACAGTTATTGTCTGTAATATGTCCTTTGTCAAATGAAATAATTCAAACCATTGCATTGTGAATAAGTCGTGTGTTTGTCACGTTCAGATGCAAACAATGCAGACTATAATAAGAACATTAAAATCTGTTTAAAGTACACTTAACCTAAATTTCCTGTTATGTTCATCATGGTTGAATTGACATGATCTAAATCTGGGGAGGTAAGTGTGTGTGTGTGTGTGTGTTTGTATTGGGGGGGGAGCTTACACAATGACTGCTTGAACTGTAGTGACATATGGCCTAACCAGAGCGTTGGCACTGTATTTAAAACCTGCATCCCGTGCAGTTCTGCCGTCACTTTGAGCAAACAACGTTTATTTATTTATTTTTGTGTTTTACAAATCGGTTGATTTTATTTTTTAGACAAAGGGGGTGCGTGTAACACGTTTTAAGGTGCGAGCACTGGGCCAAAAACAAGCTGCTATAATTCATATCGTATACGTCCTGTTGGTGACGACAAAAGATCATCTGGAGCATGACTGGCACAGCCAATGCATGAAATTGAAAGCTTGTGCAGACACACACACACACATATGCATGTATTGGACAAAACAAAACAAAAAAGCTTGAAATGCAATTACATTAAAATTTCAAACACACCCCTATATTTTAGTACAAGAATCTCGGAGCGGGATCAGAAACGTAAAGGAGATTTGTATAAAAGGATAAAGTCGGATGTTTGCTCTACATTAATTCCAGAGGACTCCTCTGCTGCTTCTCATTTGTTTTTCTAATTTAAACAAACTTGTGTTTGAATTTTAACCCCCTCATTACCACAGTAAACTGCACATGATGCTCGAGATATTCCCCCATAAGCTCTAAAAGTTCACCGTCAGCATGCAAACGTGCAAACTAGGGGTGCACCGATTGCAGTTTTTTTGGCCGATCACTGATTTCTACAAAGTCTGAACTGCCGATTCCGATTTTGGCCGATACCGATTTTGTTTTATAAGCAACACTGTTAGATGTTGTATAGGTCACAATGCACCTTCAAATTTCAATCTTATTTTGTTGAAAAACAGACCCTTGAACAATATTCTAGAAACAATACAAACCTGTTTTAACTGGTCACAAGGTAGTGCTCTGAAATATAAATGAAGTTTAGACAATTGTTGTTAAAACAAAAAAAATCTGTAAAATCGGTTTCTCATGCAAGCATTGGCCGATTTGCGATCTCCCAAAATTAAGGAAATCGGGCCCGATAAATCGGCCGGCTGATTTATTGGTGCACCCCTAGTGCAAACTGAGTTTTACAAGAGAATTTCATGTTCATTTAAAGCCAAGATGGCCGTTGTTACCAAAAAGACCTTGCGGCTTTTTATCATTTTTGCATGCCCTGCGACCTATATTCAAGTGCAACCTATTTATGGCTTTTTATAAAATAAGCTGATTTGTAATCATTTATTAACAAAAATTAAACTGAGACACACTCTTACAATAATGTCAGCTAACAAATATATATTTTTTAGGTGTTTATCCTGCTAAAATTATTCATTTATTAAAGAAAAGTTCAGCTCAGACACATATTTGCTATAATTTTTATCAAACAAATAATTGTTTTTAAGTGTTAATCTTCTTAAAAGCCTTGCTGTGCGCTCCTGTGGCAGACATTTGCAGCAGAGCTAAACACGGTCCACATTTTGACGTAGGTGCGACCTATATATGGATTTTTCCAAAATTTTGGCAATAATTGGACAGTGCGACCTATATTCAGGTGCGACTTATATTCCAGAAAATACGGTAGACACATTTTTTATTTATTTTTGGTGTGCAGTGATTGATTTCCAGCCAGCTGCAGGTTGAGGAAACTGCGTTGGAGTCCAGACCTTCACCTTTATTATTTTGTCCACAGAAAGTCACATCAACACTTTGGGCTTTCATTGTCATTTACACGTTTTTGCATTTTGCACAACTTAATCTTTATTCTCACTCACAATATACCGGTAATGATTGCTTTTTAGAGCTGATTTATTAAGACATTCAGATTTTTAGTGCCAGTTTATACAACATGTCAGCTCATGGAGACAAATGTGGAGCTTGTTTGTGCAGAGAGCTGGTGCTCAAGAATGCTGGATTGTTTTTGTATGCAGATGAGTTTAGAATCCACGAGGAGCAGATTGTCTGAACATTTCAGATAGAAAAGTAAAATATGTGATTGACAATTTAATCAAATGTCTTCACAATGACAAGCACAATATAGCAACAAAAATATTTGGTAGTAAAGATTAAGGTACTTTATTAGATGCAAACAACGTTGTCATTGTTAAGCAAAAGTGGCTCATCTATAGCATTTATTATGTTTCAATGCAAAATTAGTATTTTTGGTGGCATGTGCTATTCTTCACAAAACCAAAATATCATTTGAAGCGTAAAACTTACCAGTTTTTTCTGTAAACAGAAGCTGAATGGAGAAGGTATGGAGATGCAGTCACCAGTTTCTGAAGAATGATGTATGCTGTTGCTCTGGTAATGTCAGTTAAAAATGTATTACATACTAGGATGCACATCAGAACACATTAAATGTCGCAGACTCTGATAAAAGCAGAAACATCAGAATAAATGAAGCATTCCTAAGGAATTAATTGTAAAATACCAAAGGACTTCTGCGCTTCATTTTATTTTTATTTTTTCAGGCTGCCATAAATTTATCCCAATCATCGTATACCAACAAGATCAGCTTATTTCACAAGCATTTTGTGCATGACGTTTCCAATTAAAAATGTCCTCTGCAAGACCTAAACCAGTGTTCCTGTTAGCCATTGTGCTCCCCTTTAGCAGATGGCCTATTCTGTCATATTAATTTCACATCCCAACGGCCAATTGGGGTCCCAACATAAAAGAGATGAGCCATATTTCAGTCACCGGCTGATGTCCGCAAGACCAAAAAACATGGTGACCCTTTTATGGCTCTTCATTTCCATCACCTGCCTGACAAGCTTGCAGTATCTGCCAGAGGTAAAAGTTTAACAATGCCAACTCTTTACTGCAACGCTCAAGTGGGGGCGAAATGAAGAAAGAGTGACAAACATATCAGATCAGTGACAACCCACAGTACCGGTAACTCATTACAAATATGGCTTCAAACAGCTCATCCTGCTTTAAAGCCTCACGGACATGATTTTTTTTACTATGCATAAAATTGCTCAAAATATACCGTATTTTCCGGACTATAGGTCGCTGCTTTTTATCATTTTTTCATGGCCTGCGACCTATATATGGCTTTTTTATAAAAAAGCTGATTTGTAATCATTTATTAACAAAAATTAAACTGAGACACACTCTTACAATAATGTCAGCTAACAAATATATTTTTTAGGTGTTTATCCTGCTAAAATTATTCATTTATTAAAGAAAAGTTCAGCTCAGACACATATTTGCTATAATTTTTTTATCAAACAATTAATTGTTTTTAAGTGTTAATCTTCTTAAAAGCCTTGCTGTGCGCTCCTGTGGAAGAGACATTTGCAGCAGAGCTAAACACGGTCCACACTTTGACGTAGGTGCGACCTATATTCAGGTGCGACCTATATATGGATTTTTCCAATTCTTTGGCAATAATTGGACAATGCGACATATACTCGGACTATAGGTCGCACTGACCTATAGTCCGAAAAATACAGTATATATTTTATCATTCAACTATGTTCGTTTTTGCAAACAAAATGATAAATCAATTTAATTTTGCTTTAAAAGTGATTTCAAACTTTGCGCCGTGTTTATTCACGGGAAATCCGATTACACGTGAATGCAACATCTGTGACGTAAAATCGGGCAGAGCTCTGGGCTTGTCAGTGTGCGTGTGTCTGCTACTCGGCTGAAGATCACGTTTTTTTTGGTGTTTTTTTTACTTGAAAAATGCCATTACGTTGTGTCACATTTGGGTGTTCTAATATCATCAGTGAACAAGTGAGCCTTTTCACTTTCCCAAAAGATGAAATACTTCTTCTAGACTGGACTAAACAAACANTAGGGCTGGGCGATATGGAAAAAATCATATATCACGATATGGACTTTTTTATATCACGATAACGATATATATCACGATATATACAACACGATGTGTGTGTACAGGAAAAATTTGGACCAAAGTTTTTTTATTTTATTATTTTACTACAGATAGTTACAATTATAAGAATGTGAACAAAAAGAACAAGGAAATTTGGACCAAAGTAGAAACTAGATCTACCTTAATTCAAGGAGTACGATTATGGAATGACTTAATGCCAAATGACAAATGTTAAGGAAGCCAAATCATTCCTTGTATTTAAGAAACTGGTAAAAAATGAATTGCTAAAAAAAATAAATGAATCTAATTTAATGTGTGATATATGTGAATTGAAAATTGACTGAGTTATTTACTTATTTTGTTATTATAGAAAATATTGTTTGAACTGTTATTAGATGAATAAGGAGCAGATTTAATAAGATTTATTCTTCATCTGCTACCTTTCATTTTTTTTTCTATTATGAATACGTTAATTGTTGTATTTCATATTATAAAATGAATAAACTAACAAACAAACAAACAACTCCTTTTCTACTTTGGTCCAAATTTTTCCTGCAGGTGGCGGTAAAACAACAGCTGCTAATGAAACTCACGAAGAAGAAATCCGCTCTGAAGTTTGAGTAAACAAAGCAAGAAACAGAAAAGAGAAAACGTTGCGTTTGATTGCGGTTCTGTTGTGTCTCTGGTCTGTTTTGTATTGGTTAACTGGACCCGAGTTCGGACTCGGTTGGACTCTGGGTTCGTGTCCTCTGGACCCATTTTGTCTCCGAGTTTCAGCGGAGCGAAATAATGGAAGCTAACAAGGTGAGCTTCCCCCTCTTTTTGGTAAAAGTTATTCTTCTTGGGCTGCCTGTGCAGCTGTTTTCTCCTTGTTGAGACACCGGCTTCATGCGCCTGCGGCTCTGTTGCTCTCGAGTTTAACAACGTAAAGCATGTGTCGCAAACCCGCGCGTGCGTCAAACATAAAGCAGCGCCGTCATCTCGCAAAACCACAATATGAAGCTTCTTTGCGACAGTTATTTTTTTATTCTTATTTATCACGATAGAGACGATAGAAGGAAAGTAGCACGATAGACACGTTTCTATCGTCCCCACGATACAGGTAGTCCCCGACTTACGAGCGAGTTCCGTTCCTGCGAGTTGCTCGTAACACAAAAATTCGTAAGTTGGAACACGAAGCACATGTTCTCGTAAGTCCGGATTTTCGCTCGTAAGTTGGAACATTTATGCTAGCGCTACTACGAACACTCGTTTTTCATCAAAAACGTTCATATTAGTTCATAAACATGGTCGGAAACGTGTTTCCAAACGGTTAGCTAACACACTTTCATCTAAAAACACAAAAAAGTGCTGTATTTTTTACAAATTTACTTCTCTTTCGCCAGCTCGTAAGTCCGGGACCTCGTATGTAAGAGCGCTTGTAAGTCGGGGACTACCTGTATATATTGTCATATCGCACAGCCCTACCCCCGCCTCGCTTCACCTGAAGGTAAGTCTCATACGGCTGCAGACCTAAATTAGATCTAGCTGTTTCTTGTTCCATCACCCGAACTATTTCCGGCTTCCCAAACTGAAGACAAATAACTCAAATCTTCACATAAATTGCTAAATTCGTCGGGTTTTAAATTGTCCGCTATTAAAGAACCAGAGCCCTCTGCCCGATTTTACGTCACAGATATTGCATTCGCGTGTAATCGGATTTCCCGTGATTAAACACGGCGCGAAGTTTAAAATCACTTTTAAAGCAAAATTAAATTGATTTAACCTTTTGTTGGCAAAAACGAACATAGTTGAATGATAATATATATATACAGGGGTTCCCCGACTTACGAGCGAGTTCCGTTACTACGACTATCTCGTAAGACGAAAATCTCGTACGTCGGAACACGAAACACGTGTTCTCGTAAGTCCGGATTTTCGGTCGTAAGTCGGAAAATTTATGCTAGCGCTACTACGAACACTCGTTTTTCATCACAAACGTTCATACTAGTTCATAAACATGCTCAGAAACTTGTTTCCAAACGGTTAGCTAACACACTTTCATCTAAAAACACATAAAAGTGCTGTATTTTCTGTATGTTCTTTACAAATTTACTGTTCGTTAGTGAGCTCGTAAGTCCAGAACCTCGTAAGTAAGAGCGCTCGTAAGTCGGGGACCCCCTGTATTTTGAGCAATTTTATGCATAGTAAAAAACTCATGTCAGGGACGCTTTAATCACACTTTTTAAAATCAACATTTTACTTAGAAGTTAGAACTATGATCTGAACCAACAAAGCAATGAATAAATGTGAATAATCTTGTTTTATTATGTCCTGTGATGTTGTCAGTCCATACAATGGGCGCTATCAACTGTAATCATCCCCATATGTAGCGGCGAAACTGTCACAATCTACCTCCTAGCATGTTCAAAAGAACGTTATCAGCGTTATAATTGCTGTGAGTAGGCAGCGTGTTTCCGTAAACCCGGAAGTGTTGTGTTTTTTTTTCAGCTTATGTAACCGTTTTCCTAAACCTAACCTTAAACCTGAGCCAGAGGACCAACCCTAATCCCAGCTCACCCTTGTACCTAAACCTATGCCCTAAAACTAACCCAAGACCCTTTAGTCTAAACCTAACCACGTAGCTAAAGACAGAGAATATTACCTTCAAATTACATTGATTTTATAAAAAAAACTCTTGCCTCAATGTCCATCTTCTGAAATTGTACCCTAAAATCATCCATGCAGGGTACATGTATGTACTATTAACTACTTGGGAACATAAAAGTACTTCAAAAAGTACAAATATGTGCCATAAGGTCCAATTTTTAGCTCTATATGGGTACAAAAGTCCAGGATGTACCTCAGGGGACAGAAATGTACTAGAATATAAAGAAATGTACCCCTACTGTACCTTTTTTTCTGACAGTGTGCTGTCATCGATTGTAACGGTGACAACGTACCTCCTAGGAGGAACAGGAGGGGCAATCTGACCGCTACTTGATAACATCCGAAGCGGGTGTCCTGTGAGGGTCTACTAAAGTTTATCTTCTAGTAAGTTTTTTTATTTTTATATGACTAAATTCAGACATGAAAGTTATATTTAGCAAACAAAAGTGCTGATTTTGTTTTCATTTTACAGTACAGAGATTAATATATGACATGAATGGCTCTTTTTCATTACAGTATTTTCTAACCGTTCTAAATACAGGTAGTCCCCGACTTACGAGCGCTCTGACCTACGAGGTTCCGGACTTACGAGCTGGCAAATTTTTGGAAAAAACGCAAAAAATACAGAGTTTTTCTGTGTTTTTTCACCACAGTTCGTTAGCTAAACATGTGGACACACGTTTCCGATCATTTTTATGCACTCGTAAGCAGTTTTTCGATGAAAAACGAGTGTTTGTAGTCGCGCTAGCAAAACCGTTCCAACTTTACGAGCGAAATTCCGGACTTACGAGACACGTGGCGGTCGTTCCGAATTACGAGATTTCCATGTTACGAGCAACTCGTTGTAACGGAACTCGCTCGTAAGTCGGGGACTACCTGTAAACTTTTTTTTTTCACTTTTCAGTGTGTATTTTTGCATAAACTTGTACAAAGTACTTTTGATTCAGACATATTGTGAACAATATACAGGCAGCTAATATTTTTATTTGGCTGCCTATGTGAGCAGAGAGCCATGTTCTCCATTCCCAGGAGGACGTGACACATGGCCCAGGCGAGAGGATAGAATAACGTGTGGCAGAGTGAAAGGCTGCACATGCTCATTAGAATCATTAATCACCAGGAACAGAAATGTCTAATGATAGAGGGAGGATGGACTTGACTATAGGAGGAAAAAAAAAAAAGAATGTGACAAAGATGAAGGATCCCTCAAGATTATTAGCGAATGGAAAAGATGAGTAGCTTTCACATTATTTAAATTTACAAGATCTCTTCTGAAGACTGTCTGGCAACATCGCAGGGATTACCTTAAACAAAAGGATTGGTGTAAATAATATCAACCTTTATCATCACTTCAATATATAATAGTGTGAATGTTTATAAAGCGTTCACACTATTGTGATCCATTTTCCTTTCGTCCATTTTCTGCATCTTTCTCATTCCACAATTTTTGTTCTGATTCAACAAATCTTATATCAATACGTTCAGCTCGTTCAGGACAATCCTATGACTTTTGGTATTGGTGCAAACTTTAGCTTTTTGCGATATTTAGCCTTTTCTGCAACTATTTTTTGTCCCTCATAGAAAATGAATGGAGTTCATTTTACATCCTTCAAATCTTTAGATCTGTTTACATCTTTTTACTGCTCCTTCACATTTTGTAGTTCAGCTTCTTTCAGCTCCCTTGTGCAAATTTGAACTTTTTTCCAGATATTTTCAGCTGTTTTATTTTTTTCAGATATTTTGTGCTCCTGTCAGATTATTTCTGCTACAACATTTGTATGCGTTTTCTAACTTCTTTCTGCTAATTTCAGTTTATATGTTCCTTTCAGCTCCTTTCTGCAAGTTTCAGATTTGTCTGCTATTTCAACTACCGGTACTATTTAGCTGTTTTATGCTCATTTAAGTTTTTTCCAGCTAATTCCACATTTTTTGCACCCATTTCAACTTTTGTGTTCTTTCTGCTTTTTCCTGCTGATTTACACTTGTTCAGCATTTTCCTCTACATTTCTGCATGTTTTTTTAAGCTAATTTCAGCTCTTTTCAGCAAGTTCTTCTGCAATAAGCATTCACACTTCGTTTTCGCAGGAAATGCAATTTTTCTAGTTTTAATTTAGAGTGATGTTCTTACTAGAAGTGTGAAAAAAAAAAGTGGGACGGGTCAGATTTTGGGATTAAATGACTGACATTTTCTTCACAAATGTTTGATTGTGAGTTAAAGGATTGCTCAGTCTGGACATTCGTCGCCCCCCACCGCAGCAGATGGGAATAAATTCATCTTGCTCGTGGAGAGCCGGATGGGGCCATACAGCACCGGATCCTCTGCCTCTTGTTGGGTGAGAGCAAAAGGCCCTGAGCTTGGCCGTCCCTCTGCAGCGGCGGAGGCTCTGGTGAAATTTGTGCAGGGCGAGGATGAGCTGTTTGATCAGCACATATTTTTAATTGGCTCCAGGCACCCTGGAGTGTCAGCACGAACTATGGAGTGGATTTCTTCTGCACCTTTCCTAATTAAAATCATTACAAATTCCAGACGCATCATAAAGGATTAAATGAGACTTGTGTGTGCAGACTTATGCGAATGTGTGTGTTTTATCTGCTGGTGAGCTTGTGCATAAGTATGTTGTCTTCTTGATAGCTTACATGTACAGCTTAATTGTTTTTCTCCTGAGCAACAGCACATGAGAGACAAATGACTGTAATCCTGGCCCACCAGTCAAGTGACATAAAAGGAAATCCTTCCAAATATTCAAACAGAAGAGATGTGACAATCTTAAAACCTTAACGGTTTGGAGAAAACCCTTGCAGTTTTGCATCTTTTATTGAATAGTCACATCTGCCCTACTGGGCAAAGTGGATCTAAGCAGAGCAGTTTGTCTTATCTGAAATAACTGATGTCAGACAAATTGTGAAACTCCACCGAGATTTATTTGGAAAGGCTTGGAAAACAAATGATCTCATGAAAATGGATTTAACTTTGGTGGAAGCTTCTTTCCTCACCATCATTCTTTCCCAGTAGATGATTAAAATATTCTATTAAAGGGGACCACACATGCAAAATTCACTTTTTAATGTTTTTTTACTAAACTTTGGGTATTTACTTCATAAAAAAACAGTCCTTGTGCCAAAAAAATGCACCCAGTGGTTTATTTACTCTAAGTAGATTTATTTATTTTTGATAAATACACCAGGATTCACACTTCCTGCATTTATTGACGTCACAAGCCGCCAGCCAATCAGATCAAACCTGAGTCCAGCCCCTCACCTAGCAACCCCTGGTTAGGCTCAACCCACTTCTGTATTAAACACATGACTGTTGTTTTTCATGATTTCATCTCATCTTTTGTTTATATGTTCTTAATTTCATGTGTACAGCACTTTGTTGCAGCTGTGTTTTTTTAAATGGCTTTATAAATAAAGTATAATTGTTATTTTTATGTTTTAGTTCAATTTTTAGTGTATTTGCGATCGCTGCCAACGCGCAGCCGGCAAAAATTAAACGAGCGGACCACAGGCGGAAGGACCGGGTTCGACGGGACCCTCTTCCGGCGCGATGGAGCGGAGCTTCAACTGTACAGCCTTGCAGCAGCCTCGCAGCAGGCTCGCAGCAAGAGGACCTTCTCCTTACAGATTAATTTACGGGAGACACTTGGTGAACTTTGTGTTGTCTTCACTGGAACAGCGATAACTCCCAAAATCTCATCGCGTGCAACGAGCGGAGCTGGCGAAAACCGGAAGAGGAACAAGCTAACATTAGCTTCGGATTCGGGTGGTCTAATGCTAAAAGGAGCAGCAAACTGCGGCGCGCTCAGACGGGTTTCGGTAAGTTATCTTAAGCTAACACTAACAGTAAGTCAAATGAGTAATAAAAAAAGAGCTAATTTTAAAACAACAACACATTACAGATACTGGCTGTTACAGAGGGCGTGAACAGATCGTTGAAGGGCGTGGACTTCAAGAAACCGGTCGTTCAAAACGAAAGTTAAAAATGGCAGAATTAAAAAGGGTATAATTGATTATCTAATAATTATTTTGTGCATTAAATTGAAGGAATAGGGTCTGGATATCCCACAGAAATACCATAAAAATTTAAAAAATACATCTGAGGTCCCCTTTAAAGCTCAAATGCATGCTTTTAGAGTATTGAAAAGGAGTGGCTTGAGTCTCTAAACAAAGGAGGCTTAAATCCCTTAAATATCTAACAGTGCCACTTTGCCCCTCGGGGAGCAGAGAGACAAGGGAGTGATTCTTTGGGCTGACATTGGAAGCTGAAGTTCATGGGAATAAAATGCATTTGCTGGTCTGTGGAGTATTTTTATGAGCTGGGTCTTTTCTAAAACATGTGGCAGGACCTTTACCACACACCATGAGACAAATATTAAAATTAGACACAAACTAGAGGAATTACATTTCCTGCAAAAATGCAGCGTGGATGCTTATTGCTGAAGAACTTGCTGAAAAACAGCTGAATTGATCAGAAAACAGCTAAAATTAGCTAAAATGCTAACAAGTTAGTTGAAAAGGTAGAAAAAGTTTAAACTAGCAAGAATGCTGGAATAATGCACATGCTGAATTAGGTTTTAAAAAGCAGAATGGAGCACAAAAATTGGGAAATTAGCTAATAAAAATAAAATGACCCCCCCACACACACACAAATAGCTGAAAAGGCAGAAAGAAACTTAAACTATCAGAATGAAGAAGGAGCTGAAATGAGCTAAAGACAACAACAATGTTGAATTAGCTGAAAATGCTAATTTCAGCACAAAACAGCAAAAAAGTCACTGAAGCAGAAAAACTGAAACTAGCAGAAAAAAGCTGAAAGGCGCATAACAAACTGAGATTAGGAGAAATAAGTTTATTTTACTGAAAGAAGCGAAAATGAGCACAAAAAGTGAAAATTGTCTTTAAAAAGCTGAACATAGCAAAAACATAGCTGAAAAGTAACTAAAAAGGCAAAAAAAGAAGAAGCTGAAAATACAAGAAAGAAGTTGAAAGAGCTTATTTTTGCTGAATTAGGCTGAAAAACCCTCATCTATGGTCATGAGCTTTGGGTTATGACCGAAAGAACAAGATCTCGGATACAAGCGGCTGAAATGAGTTTTCTCCGCAGGGTGTCTGGACTCTCCCTTAGAGATAGGGTGAGAAGCTCAGTCATCCGGGAGGGACTCGGAGTAGAGCCGCTGCTTCTCCACATCGAGAGGAGCCAGTTGAGGTGGCTCGGGCATCTGGTTAGGATGCCTCCTGGACGCCTCCCTGGTGAGGTGTTCCGGGCATGTCCCACCGGGAGGAGACCCAGAGGAAGACCCAGGACACGCTGGAGGGACTATGTTTCTCGGCTGGCCTGGGAACGCCTTGGGATTCCCCCGGAGGAGCTGCTCCAAGTGGCTGGGGAGAGGGAAGTCTGGGCCTCCCTACTTAGGCTGCTACCCCCGCGACCCGACCCCGGATAAGCGGAAGAAGATGGATGGATGGATGGAAGTTGAAATGAGCGCAAAAATGTGGAATTAGCTGAAAAAAGTTTAAATTTGCTTAAAACAACTATAGCTGAAATAGTAGCAAAATAATTAAGTTGAAAGGAGCATAACAAGCTGAAATTAGTAGAAAAATGTTAGAAGAACAAACATGTTGTAGTTAGCAGGCATAATTTGAAATGAGCACAAAACAGCTGGAAAAAAAATAGCTGAAAGTAGCTAGAAAAAAGTTAAAATTTGCATAAGGAAGCTGAAAGATGCTGAACCAGAACAAAATGTAAAAGGAACAGTAAAAGGTTGTAAACAGATCTAAAGATTTGACGGGTGTAAAATGAGCTCAGTTAATTTTCTATGAGGAAAAAAAAAATGGTAGAAAAGGCTAAATATTTCAAAAAGCCAAAGTTGCACCAATACCACAAGTCATAGCAGGGTTGTCCTGAAACAGCTGAACGTGTTGATATATGATTTGCTGAAATAGCTTGAAAACTGCGGGATGAGAATCGCGCTGAAAAACGTACAGAAGAAAAATGGATCACAATACAGTGTGAATGCTTCATGAGCGTTCGCACAAACACAAGGAAAATACAAATTTGGAAATTGTGTAACTGACCAAACATCTCAGTCATGAACAATGAGGAAAGAACCACAGACAGTATATGTGTTGGACACCACAATGGGTCTCTGAGAACACAAAAACCTGTGTTGTACAGCACTGAATGAATTTATTATGTGTATCGACAACAACTGAGGGCCTGTACAAAAGATTTACTGTAACGTTTTCTGTTGGGGATGCGAGTGCAAGCTCAGTTCACAAACAAGAAACCGCAATGTTGTAAAAACAACAAGAATGTGAAAAGCATGTGAACATTTTTAGCTTCATTTATAATATTTAAGTTTCTGCAGGTTTTTATTTGAGCTAATTTATTGCTTTTAGAAGATTATTTTGCTTTAACATTTTACTAAAAATGTAAAAAAGACGAAAAGCAAAAGCACCCAGATGAATCGGAGGCAATAAAGAGCTGAAAGAATCAAGATGAGTGAAGGCGGGGTGTCTCTTCAACCACTGCAGCTTCCTGTCCGGAAAAACTCTATTCATCATTTTCACATCTTAATGTCATGGCTTACTTTGGCGATGGCCAGAAATGTGGCGATGATGACACCGAGGATTGATGAGGTGCAGGTGGGGGTTGGCTGTGGCAGGGGGGGTTGAGGTGGAGATGGTCAAACCAGATGTGGCATAAGTAGGGCTGTGGATGGACTGAGGGGAACTCAGCGAAGGTCATGAAGTTACTCACTGCCCCCATTCCATGTGCAGACTCGCAGAAATGCAGGCCATTCACAATGACCAGATTGTATATTCATTCAGACACATAAACACGACTTTCCACATGCTGTTGCCCGTCACAGAGCAGCTTTTACCCACATCGTGGACACTGGACGGAAAGAAGAAAAAAAGACGCAACTGCCGTACAAAGACAACAAACTGCTCAAACATGTAAAAATTTAAATGAATAATGTTGGGACGTTTTGTTGCCAGGAATAAAAAAAATACCACTCGAATGTTTTGTGGTAAATATGAGACTAGGGCTGACATTCTGAGATAAATTTGGATACTGGAAACAGCTTGCAGCAGCTTAAAAAGACACATCTAGCAAAGCTCCAACAATAACACAACAAAAAGTTAAAAAAAGAAAGACAAGTCTTTGCTAAACTAGCAAGCCACTGCTTGTAATTGTCTAACAATTCAAATAAAAAGAGATATTTCCAAAAATGTGCTTGTCATAATGCACTAACTTATAAAGTACGTTTAAAAGAGAATTTAGACATTGTAGCTTTGCAAAGGCTCCATAGGTTTGTAAACAGCTACTGTATGCAGCAGAAATCATTGTCGTGCAGACATAAATAATGTGTTTCATAAACTCACGGACATCGCTGCACGTCTGTGGTAAAGTGTCACACACCCATGGATGTATCTCAGATGAATGTTTCTTTAGTGACTCATGTTTGTTTCTAAACCGGAGGAAAAAAAAAAGATTTCGGACTCAATACTAGAAATTTGGAGAAAAAATTTAAATGAGCATTATAATAATAATAATAATAACTTTTATTTATAACGCACTTTACCAATCATAAATGCAACAAAGAAAAGGAACAACCAAGAGGATGGAGCCTCACAGATGATTGCAACAAAAATTAAAAATTCACAAAATGCAGATAAAATACTCAAAAAATTGGGAGCAATAAAAAACAAAAGCACAATTAATTATTTAAAAAACTGGATAAAAAGAAAGGTTTTAAGACTTTTTTTAAAACATGTCACGGTCTGTGGGGCCCTCAGATATGAGGGCAGGGCGTTCCACAGCCGAGGGGCAGCGCAGGAGAAAGCCCGGTCTCCCATTGTGCGAGACCGAGACCTGGGAGTGAGAAGAAGATGGGTGTTGGAAGAGCGGAGAGTGCGGGAAGGACAGTGAGGGGTGAGAAGTTCTTTTAAATAGGATGGTGCATTACCGTACAGGCACTGGAAGGTGAGCAGATAAATTTTGTATGTGATCCGGGCAGAAACAGGAAGCCAGTGTAGTGAACGCAGTACAGGAGTGATGTGTTCATACTTACGCACTCTCATCAGGACCCTGGCAGCGCTGTTTTGGACATACTGTAGTTTTTGTATGTTCTTGCCAGGAATCCCGAAGAGAAGTGCATTGCAGTAATCCAGTCTGGAGGAGACAAAGGCATGGACGAGCTTTTCTGCATCAGTGAGGGACAGTGTAGACCGAAGCTTTGCAATATTTCGAAGATGAAAAAAAGAAGTTTTACAGATATGCTTTATATGGCTTTCAAAGGTGAGTTGTGGATCAAAAATAACACCAAGATTGGTGACTGTATTGGAAAGAGAGATGTTCTGGCCAGAAAAAGTGATACTGAGGATTTTTTGTTGTTGAATTTGATGTGATGTACCAATTTGAATTGCTTCTGTTTTTGAACTGTTAAGGTGAAGGAAATTTTGCCGCATCCATGCCTTTATCTCCTCCAGACACGCTGTGAGTGTGGAAAGAGAAGAAAGTGGAGAAAATGGAGAAGCTGAAGAAGATGATGTGGATGGGGTCTCAGACACAGTGCTACCCAGTTTAAGATACAGCTGAGTATCATCAGCATAGATGCATTATAGACTGCAGTGTTAATAGACTGAATCTGTGTATTCATTTGGCTGCTGTGTTAGCAAAATAACCCACATACCAGTACACTATATGGATTTGAATAAATCTAAAAAAGCTAAGTCTGGTCCTCTGGACATTCAAAAAACAAAACAATAAATTTTATTTTTAATAAATCTTTGTAAAGTAATCATTGAGTATACCTGTACAACTGATCAACTGATGCTTGAGTCAGCTCCGTTTAAAGGTATTGTGACATGATGTTGGAACTGTGCATAAAGTGGCACAACATATATATGTTGTGTTCGTTTTTACAAGCAAAATGATAAATCAATGAAAATTTGTTTCAAAGTGATTTTAAACTTGGCGCCGTGTTTCGTCACGGGAAATCCGGGTACTTCCGCATGCGACGTAATGTGACGTAGGGACATGAAGTTCAGTCTGCGGCTGCTATTAGAACGCAGTTTCATTGTCTTCAAGATCGCCCTTTTTTTGGGGGTAAAACTTGAAAAATGCCGGTACGTTGTGTCGCATTTGGGTGTTCTAATATCGCCAGTGAACAAGTGAGCCTTTTCACGTTCCATCCCTTCACCCTCGGAACCTTCCTGCTCTGAAATCTCGGAGTCCCCCTCGCTCCCTGAACGGTAAGGCTCAAATAAAAACGGCTGCAGACCTACATTATAACCAGCTGTTTCTTGTTCATCACTCAAACTAACTTCGGCTTCCCAAACTGAAGACAAATCGCTCAAATCTTCACTTAAATTGCTTAATTCCTCGGTTTCTATATTCTCTGCCATTGTTATTTACAATGTGCGTTCTTTACATTGCGTCATAAAAATGCATCGGCGTTTGACCCCTCCTTTCTCCACCCGAAAACTGCGACGCACTGCAGTTACGTCATTAAAACTATTTTATTAAAAAATACTTTTATATATTAATTATTCTAAGCATCTGTGTACAAAAAAAAAATCAAAGCTGAGTAGCTCCTCTTTCTAAATATGTCTATGTTTTAGCATATTGTCACAATACCTTTAAGATCACAGCAGGAGCAATTTTAGGAAAAACACAAACAGCTCTAACTTCATTTACAGAGCTGATCAAGAAAGTACATCAGAGACTCTACTTCCTCAGGCGGCTGAGGTGAGCTGGAAGAAGTTCAGTCCTCACTTCCTTCTACAGGTGTGCAGTGGAGAGCATGCTGTGCTCCAGCATCAACGTGTGGCATGGAGGCTGCACAGAAGTCTGTTGGAGTCAGTCTCCCCACCATCACAGACATCTACACCTCCTGATGCAGGAAGAGAGCCACCTGCATCATGAAGGACCCCACTCACCCTGCACACACACTTTTTGCCCCGCTCCCTTCAGGTAGGAGGTTAAGATGCATTAAGAGTATGTACCCGGGCTTTCTCCTGCGCTGCCCCTCGGCTGTGGAACGCCCTGCCCTCATATCTGAGGGCCCCACAGACCGTGACATGTTTTAAAAAAGGTCTTAAAACCTTTCTTTTTATCCAGTTTTTTAAATAATTAATTGTGCTTTTGTTTTTTATTGCACCCAGTTTTTTGAGTATTTTATCTGCATTTTGTGAATTTTAAGTTTTTGATGCAATCATCTGTGAGGCTCCATCCTCTTGGTTGTTCCTCTTCTTTGTTGCATTTATGGTTGATTTTTATCTTGATTTTATTTTTCATTGTAGCACTTTGAGATCTGTTTGATGTAAAGTGCGTTATAAATAAAAGTTATTACAGTATTATTATTATTACCCTGAAGTTAGACTCATAAATCCCTAACCAGAAAAATCACCATGCCACTTTAATCGGTGATATGTGACTATCTGTGCTGCTGATTTCTTGCCTTTAAGTTGCTCTATTCTTACCCATCTGCTCACAACAGACTCGTGTTCAGGCTGCTGTTTAATATACTGTACCGTATTATTTTACAGTATTATTGTTTAGCGTATATCTTAGATCCTTGTTCACTGTTTCTTTTTTGTACTTTATATTTTTGCTATATTTGGTTGTAACTAGGACCTTGAGCACACAATTGTACCGTATTCCACCTCATGTAGCCTACCACATGTGATGCGAATGACAATAACTAACCTTAGAAATGTGATGTGTGTGACTACTTTCGCGACTGCATTCATATGAAGAAGTCTTATTCTTTTTCTTTCGGCTGCTCCCTTCTTCAGGGGTCCTGGCAGTGAACTAACTCGCACAAAGACTACTTGTTTGTACGCCGGATTCCCTTCCTGATGCAACCACAGACCACCGAGCCACCGCAGCCCTCTGTGTGGAGCAGAGAGCTGCTATCTTTTTTTAAATTATATTTTTTTAATTAAATTTATTCATTTTAAAATATAACACACACAAAAAAAAACAATCACAAATGTTACTATACAATGGTAAGCAATAAAATGAAGGGTGGCAGAATGAAGAGAAAATCTTATTATATCTGCCCCCTTTTACTAACAGTCAGTTCAAACAAACAAACAAACAAACAAAAAAATCATCAACAAGTAACAGAATAAAAAAATAACTCATAATTATCGAATTACAAAAAAAACATGCAAAAATTAATTCATATATATTTTTGTAATAATTTGGTTTTGATTAATTTCTTAAATGTAAATAATGATGTGGCATTTTAATTTTTTTTATCTAGGGCACCCAGGGGAGCAGATGGTGGGGGTTGGGGGTCTTGCTCAAGGGCCCAAAGTGAAGTAAATGAGGGTGGTGGTAGGTGTGGGTGTTTCACCTTTCCCACCCACATTTTGAGTTGAACTGGGGACCTTCTGATCACAAGCCTACCTTCTCTAACCTCTGTGCCACCATTTCCCTGCGTTCAGGAAAGGAAAGTATTTTACATAAAAAGTGTTATAATGACTGCATTAATGTTCTTAAGAGACCTGACTGCAGTACTGAAGCTGAATGTCATCAGTTACAAATCAGCAGCCATGAGTGAATATCTCCAGACTCCCCCTGGTGGTGAAATGGGGGTAAAAGCCCTCAGTCTGTGAAGACAAGTAGACAATGCATTAAAGGGAGTGTCTGAACTCAACAGGTTTTAATAAGGTGTCCATTCTTCTTATTTTTTCCGTGTCTTTCCCCCTCCTGTGCTGTGCTTCGTCTCCTTGCTGGCACGAGGCGCACTCCAAAGCGCACGGTTCTCCCAACCCAGTAGCTGATCAGAACCAGGTGGGGCAGGCCTCCATGTGCTTTCCATTTGTGCAGGATGTAAATGGATTCAATTAGATCCAAGTGCACAACCTGTCAGCCAGGAGGAAGTGGCAGACTTTCAAAAGCCATTAGATTATGGACAGGATTTGGAATAAAAACTTTACTGGCTGATGATTGGCCCATTACATCTGTTGATGCAAAACTACAGTATTGAAGATATTTGAGCTGGCACGCTGACTACGCACTGTGGGTGCAAATTCTGTCAAACATGCTCCCCTGAAATGATCATTAGCTGCCTCCTGTCTTTTGTCCTTCCTCGCACACACATACAATCACATATGCAAACAATCGAATGCTCAAAGCTACAACATATCAGACATTTTGTCGGTAAACCCGCACACCTGTCTACAGCTCAGGTTCCTACAGCTTTAAAGCCAAACGGCTCCATCAGTCATGGCTGTTAAAAAGGCCAGCCATAAAAATTAAATACTTCCAGCGGGATCGACCAAATGTAACACATTTCCTTTGTTTTGATTGGGTGGAATAATATAATTTCTACAGTTGACGATTGGTTTCACGCATTTATCTCTGTAATCGAGTACAGTATGGTAAACCATGGTGAAATGTGTGAAGCCCGAGTGCTGCAGAGGAGTAATGAAATAGCAAAAAATAGCTCACAATTTGATGAAAGCCATAAAACAGGATATTACCAAAATAAAAACCGAGGCTGCAAACAAAGGATTTGCACCCAGAACAGTGAGTTCAGCTGAGCTCCCATCATTTTAATGTGAAGGGCCGAAACTTTACAAGCCTGGTACAGAAGTGAATCAGTGGGATATTTCGAAACCATTATTATCAATCATTATTGCTTAAGACATCCTAATGAGCTCATTAGATAAAATGAACACCAGATTGATCGCAAAATGGAGCAAGTGAAGAGGAAGATGTAGGGAAGGAGAAGGTGATGGAAGAGAAAGAAAATAGAACTCATGGATCTTCTGTGAAACAAGAACCAGAGCGAAATTAAAGAGAGGGGTTGTGTCACGAGATTATATATATATATATATATATATATATATATATATATATATATATATATATATATATATATATATATATATATATATATATATATATATATATATATATATATATATATATATATATATATAATATATATATATA